>JAQFZC010001042.1:0-35405 GCA_034695205.1 Dicyrtoma fusca | reverse complement strand
AAGAAGATCGGAGCACTTTTACTTTTGCACTCAAAAATCCTTAATTAGCGTTTTCAGGGCTAAATTTCCTTATGTGCGGCCTAGTTAGTGAAGGCAGTTACTTTATTTAGGATGCAGTGCCAAATAGATTTAAATAGTCAATTTTGCTCTCACTGCACTTTATAGCCGTAACCACAGAATGTTTCCTATTTTTAAGTTGCACAAGTATTATTTGGTGAAATTCTGTCATTCGTAGTTGTGGATTTTTTCGAAGAAATAGTTTTCGAAGTCGTGGTTTCGAAGTTGCGAAGGAACTATAGAAATAGTAAAAGGCAATTGAATAGTTCCGTTACAGTACATTAGTGACGATACTTTAAACCAATATATCTATTACAGTCAACAGTGACATTTGCAGTGTAACTCATAATACCTTGTGATTGAGCAATATAAGTAGTGCAAAATTAATTGCATTGGCCGGGAATCGAACCCGGGTCGCCCGCGTGGCAGGCGAGCATTCTACCACTGAACCACCAATGCTTCTTGGAATTTGCCCACGCAACAGCGCAATCTTAAATAAATCAATATTTAAATTGGGGTTAAATTAAACTGTAGTTTGCTAATTTTATTATCGTAGTAGTAACCGTCCTATATGTGAACGGTCCCTAAATGTGGTCACTGGCTGTCGTTTTTGAACCAGTTGCTATAAAAATTTCAATTTAGGTTCAATTCACAGCCTATGCTGAATGCTCTCCCCTCTCCACAGCTTTATTACAAAATTGAAAGCACAAAAATTCGACAAAGTCATTTCATTTTCACTATTTTTGAAATTCGAAATGGCTATATTCAATTTTCAATATTTTGGTTTTAATCAAGTATGTATTTTTTTTCGCGGAAGGTATTCAATTGTCGACAGGTTCATTAGGTAATACTATTTCAAGAAAAATGTCATGATTTTATGTTTTGCAGTTGCTGCAAAATTAAATCGAAAGGAAAACAGCCGAAAAATAGGGTAAGGTCCTAAATGTGGTCACCCCCTGTTCCTCTCATTTGAACACGGGGAGAGGTGTCAAATTACTTTAAATAGTTTGTGCGTTAAAAATATTGTAAAGATTTTTAATATACTTGTGTTTATTATCACTTATGACTGATATTTTGGGTTGCAAAATGTCATGCATAGCCCTACTTACTTACATTACCTAACGTAATTTCAGAACAGAACCATATACACCAGCAATAAAAGTTTTGAACAATAAAGTAAAATTATTGTTCTTCGGTACGTCCGTGATTGTGGAAGTTTTTATCTCCTTGATTATACTATTTAGCTATGTGTTTTCGTTACATTTCGTAGGAAAATTGCAAAAAATGTAGTTTGCAAAAGCAAGATTTTCGTTTGAAGCTTAAGCACGTTTATTGTCTCAGAAGTGAAATCAAAACTTGTTCAAAATGTAAATAAAACTGCAAAAAAATATTTAGGAGCATCAACAACCCTGATTTGTAGCGAAATCCGTTGGTTTTTGGAGTGACCACATTTAGGACCAGGGGTGTTCACATTTAGGGCCTATTTGGAGTTTCCGGATTTTTGTGACTTCTTTTGTTTGACACGGTGTCCTTCACAAACTTTTAGACAGCAACTGCTTTTAATTTTTGTGAACAGTAACAAATGTTTGGCAAGCATTTTGATATGTATCACATAGCTGAAAACTTCCGTGATAAAACGATAAAGCGAGTACTGAAGTTCGACAAAAATCAAAGTGACCACATTTAGGACGGTTAGCACTACTTAAAATCAGTAGAAATTAGTTTACTGACTATAATGGTCTGAATATGCAATATTAAGAGAATTAAATGAAACTCATACATGAAAGCCCAAGGGAGCGTTCACAAATAACATCTTATACATCGAACCACATTTATGGCTGCTCCCAGCGAATCAAGCAATGCAATTTAGAACACAATTGCATGACCCCACTGCACTGTTTGTTATGCTTCAAAAAATGAATGATTCCTAGCGAACTCATGAGAATTATTGGTATGGTCTTATTTATTCAACTTATTATGCAGTAATAAGTACCCGACATAAATAATATTCAGCAAAATATTATTATTAAATATAATATTGTGTCTGTCATACTGGTCAATAAATAAATAAATTTGACTTAGTAAAATCAATTTATAAATCAAAGGCATACACAATGAAACAAAGGTCCTACAACATGTATGTATATCATAATTTTATACAAGTTTTTAGCAGTGCTGGTTGTTGTTTGATGTCCCTAGTAAATGCCAAAAATTTTGTATACGTTGTAGAAAAGTTCTGATCCAGTTTCAAAGTTTAGGAAATATCTGTCTAAGAGTCTGGACAGCTCCATAGTATGAATTTGTGTACTTCATGAAGCCATTCGAATCCATCGGGAGTTGACTCTTTAGCATCGTCGATACTGTTCGGGGCAGATTCAACGGTCCCCACAAGTAAGGGGCCCAGTCCACTCGCATCGTCTTCCAAGTACCATAAAAACGGGGTGTCAAAAACTATTTTGGTTGAATTCCGATTGTCACTGCTAATAGAAGCTTTTTCACTGCCAGCAGAATTATTCCCACTGCGATCGCTTCTACTTGTACTCGTTTTCTTCAAAGGCTTCGAGGATTCCAGCATTTTCTTAGCAGCAGCAACGCCAGCTTTGGGTTTAACTAGGCTGTCGTCATGGACAGTTTCATAATCAGCGTCAATACCAGTCAGTTGGTGAAATTGACGAAATCGGTCTACGTTGTTTAGAGTAGAGCCTGTGTAGACAGTAAAAAGAACATGTTTTTAATGGAATTAAATCGAATAAGACGTTAATTTTAATGTGTGCCATTTCTACCAGTAGCTGCTGCAACTTCCAGTTTATCTTCATCCAGCTCGCCATAAACTGCCTGGACAAAAGCCTCAAGCGTGTTTCCAGATTTTTTATATTGGCAAAAAGATTCACTAATGCCCATCTGAAAAAAGTGAATATTTAAAAAAAAAAAAAGTAAATCATAAAAACACTGATTAAATGAAAGTGAAAATTTGCAATAGATTTCTAAATACAATCATTGTTTCAATATTGATTAATGCTGAACCCACATTCGCAAGAATTTCCGGAAATCTATAATACATTGAAAATTTAAAACTTGGGACACGTATTGTAATAGGAACGGTTGTTTTCGAATCTGGATTTCCCCGCTTTTCTTCCATTGCTTGTAAAAACTCATTAAAATACTCGTTTGCAAAGTTTTTGGTAGTTTTGCCCAGGCTTTGACGTGGCTTAATTAACACCATGGCTTTCCCATTGTCCTGAAAATAAATCCCACCAAAATTGAATCTTAAAAGACTGATGATTAATTGTTTAATTTTCGTAAATTTAAAATTCTAAAAAATTTCAAAAGTCAAAAGAGTTATCGTTTGCACAATTTGTGCATTACTTTGAAAGGCAGGCGTATAGCCGTGTAGCTTTTATGTTTGATTAGTTCAAAATTCCCAGTCGCTTCCAAAAACTGTGCTTGTCCATTGCCAAAGGGCTTCTGACCCGCGGTAGAAAAGGGATACAGCCAATCACTCTTGAAATGCATCGTATTAACGAATACTCCTTGAGTGTAGTTAGAAACCGGTGTGCCGTACCAGCCGCCTAAAAAAATCATTAATTTTATTTTAAAACGGTTTAAATTTATGGTTTATAACAACTTATTACTGCTTGGTATTAGTGTTTTCTATTTCTAACCAAAAGGAATGAGACGATCGCTAATTTTGTCATAAGTTTGTTTAGAAATAATTGAGTTCATTTGTAAAATTGCTTCGTTCGTATGGTTGGAGTCGGGCCGAGTATTGTAGTCCAGAAACGACAGCCACGTGTTCAATTCCAGCGTTTTATTAGGTGTTGCAATATCGGGAGTTGAGGTATGAACTATGCTGTGCATATGAATTGGTGGGTCCTACAAAAACAAGATTATTTACAAGGAAATTTCAATACAATCAATAATAGTTCAGAATCGTCTTCAAAAGTAGTGTCTTATTTGAAAATTTGTAAATATTTCCAGAAACTTACTCTAAAAAGTTGTTTAACAATCTCCCTGTAACTCCCATGAATGTCATCTTCCTTTAAATGCAACGCATGTTCAAATCCAGTCGTGGGAACGTCCCAAACTTTTTCATGAATGACTGACAGCATCCATCCCACACTGAGGGGCGCAATCCCACGAATGCTGGCTTTTTTATCCCGTTTTTCTTCAATTTCTAAATATTCCCGAAATAAGTCCACACTGAAATTCCTATACGCTTCACGGGCTAAGACTGACACTTTATTATTAGTATATGTTTCAATTCCTTCCAGGGCCTCATTTACCCGGATATCTTTGCCACTAACGCCCGTACTGGTTGTCAAAGAAAATAAAATTATGAATGCTAGGAACACAGTGTACATATAAAATACACAATTTAAGTAACTGCCAAATCCATTGAAGGCTTTAATGCTTTTCTTATCACAGGGTTCCATTCTATAAATTAGGTAATTATAATTTACCTATATTTATATTTTACTGAATAAAATTGCAAGGTGATGAAGGCAGCTTCTTAAACTACTGAACTGACTAACATCTATAGACTGTTGACTGTTCGCTCTGTCAAGCTAATCAGGATGATAAATACAAGAAAGGTAAACAGTAACAGTAGTGGGCTTCAGAAGAACAGGTTGGGAAATAAGTGTATCACTTTTCCACAATACGAATATAGCCTTTGGTTACATGCTGACTGTAAGTAAGGAATACATAATTTAAGGTTGTGGTTTAAGTCAGGATGCTAAGCCAGGTTTAACGAGCTAAACAAGTTAAATTTCAATTGCATATTACCTATTATAATTGCCAGTCAGGTCACGAATTCAAACCAAATGTATCCGTGTGTCTGTATGTTATTATGCACACGTTAGAAATATCTATTATTTCTTCGAACAGGTAAGACGCCAAACGGCTCTTTAACGGGAAGCTAAAGACAAAAAAGGCAAAAGCCGGTTTTCACATTTAAAGGCTATGAAAATTATATACGTGCCTACTGACTGTGGATTACCTATCACCTACCAAGTGCTTGCTACCGTACTTATTAGCCACAGGATTACAGCTATGTATATGCTCGTCTACCTTAATTGCATGGTAATTTTACGGTAATGTCTTTGCTTGATTTTAATATTTAATAAGCTGTATTTAATAAGGATTCAAAGCAGTAATTAACTAATCAAGTCCTAAATGTTTACGATTGTAAGTGTGCCAAGAAGCAAATAGTGGTTCCACAGTGGTTTATCTTCTGTCTTTATTTTACAAAATTACCTAAGCGGTTAAATCAGGGCCTGCTTTACAGACCTCGGTTTTAAAGAAGTTCTTAAGGGGAAGTTTGTTCCTAGAAAAAAACCGTCTGTTCATTGAAAAAACATGTTTTGCCTACGTACATTTAAAACATTTTTTGACTGTCCAGTGTCCAAACTTTTCATTTGCAAAAAACATAGGGTTGTTTAAAACAGTAAACTTTCCATTTAAATTCATGCTTAAAAAGTTGAAGCTTATATTGGAAAATGGGGTCTGCAGTCTGCAGCCCTTATCCGGCTCTGCTATCCATAAGTATACATACCAACAAAGTGTGTATATTGTATACCTACATAGGTATACCTATTGTAAATTACTACAAAACCATCATGAACCATTTCCTTTTATTTATAGATACGAAACACTGACAAGCAATAACTATTGCAGGGATTCCCAGCAAAGGCTAAACTCGTAAATAGTAAATAGGGCATCGGCGAAGGATCAGACCATTGATGCCCAGGTGCTAGATGAATGGGTTTAACAGTTATAGCCTACAGAGCAAAAAAATTACAATATTATTACAAAGCTAGTACAAATTTACCTGTTACGGTGAACTGAGCTAACTAGTACGGATGGGTACCCTATTCACGAACGAAGACAGCTGATAGTGAATGACTTTAAATATGCAATTTATATATTATTATGCTATACATAAGTAAAGTAAAACAACTTGCACATATGTACTTAACAGTTGTTTATTGTTTCAGTCCAGTAATAATCCCTTAAATACATAATACAATAAACAATTATTAATAATCTTTTAAAGCCGGGCAGCACAACAGAAATTAATACAATCATACCTAATATTACGTAATAAAAATATCAAACTCGTGTACTGCCAGCCGAAACTTTAGTGCTAATAAAAATCTAATGTAAAAGTAATATGTAGGCAATCCAGAACTTTACTGGCGTTCACTGGAAGTAACTAACTCAAACCATTGTCGCAGTGCATCGGCCATTATACTAGGTAACGAATTCAAATCTCTCAAAACAATGTAAAAGGGAAAAGGAAAATTATCCAAGTAGTTATTAATTTGCTTCAAATTCTGCTTTTCATCAAATTCTGCATACCGAATATCCAGAACGGAAACCTTATTGGAAGGATTATCTACTATTATAAAAACAATAAAAATGTTAGCGTCAGTGACCCTTCGAATAGCTTTTGCAACAGCCTCTTGACCTTCACTTGACACATTGCGACCATCCGAAACAATAATCAGAAGTTGAGCTAGATCCGGCATGGATACTTGGCGATCCTTCTGGCGTGAGAAAGTAGTGCCAACGTAATCCATCAATTGAGCGATTCTTGTTTGGCGCTGCTTAAACTTCAAGCCTTCCAGAATACGGGCCCCACTCATGTCTGTGAAAGGCTCGTCAAAAGAATGGACCAAATTTACATTTTCCCCAAAACTGACAACTGACAGCTGCCCCGCCTCCAGGAGTCCAAGCGATTTAGCTACTACGGCAACAGCAGAAAACGCCATCTGAAAAAAAAGAGTAAAACATGCAATTGATGGCTTAAACTAATAATTATGGTTTACAAGATGAAGGCATGCTATGACATACTGGATAATTTAAATCTTAACAACAAACGCTACTGTGTTTTTAGGTGTGGATGTGGCGTACCGTTTTGGAATGATTATCGGACATTGAAGCTGAATCATCGAGCGCTAAAAGAATTTGGTAATCTCGTTTGGACGGCTGGGTGCGCCTTAGCCATATTTTGTCCTTACGATATCCACTGGCAATGTATGGAATAATTTTTCTCATGTTGATCCTTTTACCCGTCTTGTAATCCCCTTTCAAACGGGCTGATATTGTTGGTTCCAAAATTAGTCGCAGCTGCTCACATAACTCATGCGCCAAGGGGAGAGTCCAACCTTCCAATTCGTGCCAGCGAGTCAAGGCCTCAGCCATTAGCGAATCTTCAGGATCACTAAGTTTTGAGCCCTCTTGACTATTTGTAGCTGAATCACTAGAATCCATCTTATGGGTCAAATTACTATTAACTAGGAGCTCGCTTCTAGTATAGAAACTAGTCATATCTGGCCTACTAATATTTTGTGAAGGAATAACTTCGCCGCCTAAAAATTCAACAGAATCATTATCTTCTACGCTGTCTTCTTTCGAGTCGCTCTTTTTAGGTTTGGTGAGATCCTCTCGCTCTCGCTGACTTTTAAGCTCTTCAGCCGTCACTTTTTCTACCACATCATCAGCATCAACTTCTGGGTCAACTTCCATTGGTTGTTTTTCAGTTTCATTTGTCGTAGGCGTTTTATGCTGTTGAGCTTTAACATCTTCCAGAGAAGCATCCTCGGTTGTAATATTATCGTGCTTTTCTCCAGCGGAAGTGTGTTCGTATAGCTCAGCTGTACGTTCGGAGTTTTCCGGATTTTCAGTCTCTTCTGGTTGCTCTGCCTGGATGTCAACGGCATCACCACGATCAATGGTTTTCAGACGTTTGGTGTCACTAGCAGTAGTAGTATCATCTAACGTTCTTTTAACGTCCATTGCACCTTAAATAGACAAGTATTGAATAAAATGCTTTTAGGAAATTAAGTAGACAAACAGATTGAGTTTTTTCAGCTAAAATTACTAAAATATAATACAATTCTAGACTCGAAAAACG
Organism: Dicyrtoma fusca; assembly: GCA_034695205.1. Taxonomy (NCBI): domain Eukaryota; kingdom Metazoa; phylum Arthropoda; class Collembola; order Symphypleona; family Dicyrtomidae; genus Dicyrtoma; species Dicyrtoma fusca. Next base: position 27,430 of record JAQFZC010001042.1, on the reverse strand, counting down.
TAGGTAATTACCTGATTTTTCTTCAGAAGTGTCCATTTCTGTATCAACAGTAGGAGCGTCGAGGGAGGCAGCCCGATTTCCATCAGAACCCATACAATCACTTTGCTGATTATGACCTGGGTCAGGATCGCCCGTACTATTAGGTTCTGTGACCTCAGTATCCATCACGCTTTCGTTACGAGAAAAATTGGCTTCGTCCCTTACGGCACTATCAACTTCAGCATTTTCTTGAGCCCCAGCATTATCGGATTGCAACTGAGAAGCCATGTCTTTGTCCTCTGGAACATTCTCGTCCTTTTTACCTTCATCTAAAGCCTTCTCTTGAGCTGCACTTGCTTCATCTTTGTCATCCTCAGGAACTTCTTCACTGATATTCTGATCGTCACGCACGGAGTCGACTTTCAAATTATCATCATCGGCAGGTTCATCCCCCGAGATATCTTCCGGATTAATTTCTTTTTCGCCAGTTTCTTCAGGGCCCTCCTCCTCGCCCTCGTCCAAAGAATTCATATCCGTTTTTTCCTCACGGGTTTCTTTATCCAAATCGAATGGATCTTCTTCACCGTTATCGACCTGATCCTCTTTATCAGCTACACCTCCTGCATCGTCTAAATTTAAGTCGTCAGGCAGATCCAAGGCCTCCGGCTCAACTTCAGGAGCACATTCTCCGTGCATATTATTAGTTTGATCGTCGTCTTGCTCTGCGTCATCTTCAAAAGCCTTCTTCTGTTGCTGCTCTTTATTCTCCGCGGATTCCGAGTGTTCTGTTTCATCATCTAATTTTGGGGTGTTTTCATCCGCATCGGCTTGGGCACCAGATTCAGTTTCTTGCTGTCCTTTAGCACTTGGCTCTTCTTTTAGATTTTCGTCTTCTTCGTCACTGGAACCGCCGAAATTTTGCTCATCTTCAGGCTTCGTGGTAGAATCATCAACGTCTCCCATTTGCTCGTCCACATCCTGCCCATCCTCCTCTTGCTCAGAATCATCATCTTTATTTTCTTGATTTGATGAATCTTTTTTATCTTTAGCTAAATCCTGCATTTTCCCATCAAAATCTTCCGACATTTCGACGCCATCCGTATTGTCTTCAACATCTTTATTTGCGGGCTCTGACGATTGACCTGGCTTAAGAGTCTCTTCCAATTGATCTTCTGACTCAATACGATCCGAAATGTCCTTTGCATCCGACGATATTTCTCCATCGCCAAGGCCCATACCGCCTTTTGCATCCAATTCAGATCCTTCTTTCATAGCTTCATCCTCATAATCTGGAGGGAGGTTGAAGCCCTAAAATCAGCAACAATAATCCATTGAATTGAATTGAACTGGAAACAGAACATTCAATATAGCAAAAATTAAGAGCTGTCTTACCTTTTGACCCAACGCAATAAACAGGCAGCACAGAGTAGACAATAGTTGACACCTTCCGCGATGAACTTCCAGTAAATCAACTAGGTAAAACTGACAAACGAGCAAATACTGATCCAATAATGGCTTTACTCTTGACCATAGATGATTAAGCTCCTCCTGGCTACCAGATCGTTCCGATGTAATTGATTCAAAGTCTTTAATAAGCGTATTTAGCTTCAACACAGAAATTAGTTCGCTAAGTTGCGGTTCGTTAGAATGGTTCAAGTGCTGTGCTTGTAAGTCATTAAATGCACTGGTAATATGAGCTACCAGGCTTGCACACCTTTCCGAAACGGGTGCAGTAGCAATTCCCAAGGACGAACCAGCCGGTGAAGAATCCATAGGAATTTCTGTAGCTACAGAACTGCATTCCAGGACGAACGTATTCAAATTATTTATAGAAACACGGAGGAATTCACAAACAACGCTATGACTAGTACACAATTCAGATTTCTGGAACACGTCCACAGTTCCCCTTAAAATATCAATGGTACTTTGAAGCACTTGTCGTGAACTCGTAGCAATGTCTGAAAATGATCTGAGCTGTAATTTGACTTGCTCACATTGTTGCAAAACATAATCGACGAAGATAGTCAACTCTGCTTTCAAATGATGGTCATTCTTCAGAGCTCCACTCACGTAAAGTTTCCACTGATTAAATTCAAAAACTACAGTGGCAACTTTTTCCGTAATAATTTGTACAAGTTTTTCTAGTGATTTTGCCTCCAATTTAGGTACTCCATTGGCCCTTACGGACCGAAGTAGCCAGACTGACTGTGAAAAGGATGCAATGAGTGCCTTTTCTACTAAAATCCTATCCATAAGATCAAATGCGAATCCTTTACATCTTTCAATAATAGCCACGCTGAGTTGCTTATTCGGAGTGTCGAAAGCTGTCATCAAAGCCAGTAGTCGAATGATGCACTGCTGAAACCCAGATTCAGTTCCAGACGACCAAAGCTTGATCACATATTCATCCGAAAACTGGAAGGTCTGGTCACAAGAAAGCTTTCTTAGCTGCTTCCAACCCGCGCTGAGATCATGGGGATCTCTAAAATAATTGAAAAACGTCGAGATGTTTCGAGTTAGCGTAGCGTCTGGTCCATCCGATTTCACATGTAAAAGAACATTCTGATAGCGAACCATGCCCCGGCGATATGATAAACTTAGTTTGCTCAAATCTTTAAAGAGATCAGCGAGTGCAAGGCGGCGACGAGAGTGAACGTGATGCAGTTGAGCCTTACGTTTGGGTCCCGTTTCTTCAACCTGGATAAATAAAAAAACAAATATTACTACCACTGAATAGAGTAGTTGGAAAAAAAAATATGCTGTATTAATTTATTACAATAATCCTATTGAATGCCATCCCATAATACAAAAAATAGAATAACCTCATAGCTCTCCATATCTTTAATGGACCCAACAGTGCTCTCCAACACATCGTTAAAGGAAGTTAGTGTTGTATTAAGATTAACAGTTCCCATTTGAACAAAAGTATCTGCCATTTCTCCTGTCTTCGATACAACAGAATCATCATCCATAACCGAGTATTCAACTTGTGGGTTGAGAAGAAACCACTGACGCTGATCATCCTGACGCAGCTGGAATTTATTTAATTTGGGCAAGTTGCAATCACTTACTAGGAGCGACTTTACTGGGAGTGCTAAAAGGCTATCAAATTCTTTAAGGAACTTCCTAAGCGTATTATGACTTCTTTGGATAGAGTCTTTAAGGGCTGGGAAACTGGCGTCGTTCCAACGACAAATCTTGACAAAGTCTTTAATTTTGGTTTCAATTGGCAATTTTAGTTTGGCAAAATGCTTTGACACAGCAGTGCGGAACTCCTCGTAAAATTTAATAGAGTTCCAAAACACAGGGTGCACCCTGCGTATCTCAAGTCCAGGAACTTGACATGTCTCCAAAGCAATTAGGAATGAGTGTATTTCATACAGCATATGTATTCTTTTTTCATACTGGCAGAGAGGTGCCGACTCTATAAATTGTTGCAAAGTTCGTAAGAGATCATCTAACTGTTGTGTCGAGACGTCTGAGCTAGTTATTACTTCCATTGTGGCCGAAATTAGATGGAACCACCATTTGAATGCATCCTGTTGCTTCCTAGAACACAAAGCCAGTGAAAGTGAGACCAAACTTTATTGTTAGGCAAGAAAGACCCGGCAAAAAATTCACACTGAATTGTAGACTTGTCAGCAAGTATGACATGAACACTTACTTTTTGCATAACATGCAATTTACTACCGAAGATTTTTACGAGCGATGTGTACTACAGCACACTATTTACTACAAAGTTGTGTAAACAATACAATATAGGTAGGTGTAGCTACGTAAATACAGTTAGGTAAACAATTTTTCTTTCCCCTTTTCATTGTAAAAGTACGCAGAATAAGTACAGGCATAGGTTTACGAGTTAGTCTATACCTGAATCACTCAGCAATAATAGTAAGTTACCTGCGGTAATTAATTTCCAATAGATTTTTCCACCCCGAAAATTCCATTTTTCTCCAACTCAGTATTAATTCCCTAACTTTTGCCAAAACGAGAGATAAGGAGACTCCGGAGTGAGCATTCCGCTCCCATTCTTGCGAAATTTCTATAGCGCCAAAACAAAACAGACAGAGTATGAATTAAGTCGATTACATAGTATAATATAAAGTTAAAATACCTCTTTATGGCCAAAATGAGGCATTTAAAAATATAAAACCGTAATTTCATTATAAAGTAAGATACATTAAAGAACTAACTTACCATACAACAGTTCTAACCCCTGAACAAACTTCATAAGAGGTGAATTCACAGCAAATGATTCCAGTCGGTCAATAACAGTAATAATCTAAATTATCAAAGAAAACACACATTTTAATGCTACGAGAAAATACCATTATACTTAAACAACGCTTCCCTCCACAAAGGCGAGGTAGCCTAAAAGCACATTATGTTAAATTATAACGAATGCCGGATCTCGAAACGAAACTGGAAACAACTCGCCCATTTTAAATACCGTGAAATACTATAGGGGAATTAATGAATCAATAGCAAGTATAAGAAAAATTTTAGCTCCAGTTACTTGCTTGCAAGCAACAAACAGAAAATCGAGCAAAAATAATTTTAGACAAACTTACTTTCTGTAAAGACGGATGTTCAGGCCATTGTAGTAGTAGCTCACTAACTCTGTTCCTCACTTCTTGTAACACAATTTCCAGTTTCTTCACTTCAATAGGACTGGGATCCCGGTAAATGTCATAAATATCTTGATTCCCTGTCGGATTTACCGGATCACCCGGTGAATCACAAAGCTTGCTGAGAGCGAAGCTGGTTCCTACTATGAACTTTTTCGTGTCATCTTGCCCCAAAGATTCAGCATGTTTATCAAAGCTTAAACAACCGACCTGAAATCTATGCATACAAATAAAAAGTAGTATTTATTATTATTTTCATTATTTCAAGAACGCAATACCTCAGGCACCCAATTAAATGACACATACCGGTAAATAAAGGGGGAAACAAAATCAGTGCTATTAGATGCATCCATCAACTTTGACTCGAGCCACTGACTGCTCACAAAATTGCACAGGCGACTATGCAAGTCCGCAAACCGGTTCACATCATTCGCATCCCAATAGTACACCGTTTCATGGAGCTCCTGCGCCGGAGAACTGATGCCCTCTGTCTCCTTCAGGTCAACAAAATCCGAGTCGAAATTGGGGAACATATCATTGGGCTGTCCAGCCTCATGATCCGCTTCAGGCAGATCCATAGTTCGCTCTTTTCCCTTATGTACGTAAAAGGCATCCCGCTCCTCTTTGTCCGCACGCATCTTGTCTTCTTGTTTGATCCAAGCCTCTGTGGCCAACTGAGAAAGACAAAACCACTGCGAGGCAGATTGTTTATCCAAAGAGCCTTTCGTTTCAACTTGATTGGCAAGAGTCATGAAAGCAGCCATAAAGAGCCTGGAGAAATATATTCAAAAACAAATAGAACACACAATGTTGATACTTCACCGTTAATACTTCTCGGAAAAACAAAAACATTCCAAATTCCAATCATGATAGAGAATAAGAGCGTGTGTTTGTGTACGTATGTACATAGTGTAAGCCATAAAACTCATAATATTACCCCTTCGTCAGCCGTGTAGACAGAGATAACTCAGACTGTAAAAAGTGAATCGGTACTTCAATGTCTGGATCGACGGGGAAGGCTACCAGTGCTTCAATTGATTTTAACATCAATTCACAAGGACGTCCAAATTTCTGCTTGACGGCATCCGCCAGGAGCATTAAACCAGTTGACGCCTGGTTAATAAAAAAAAAGTACCTATTGAAGGAGCTACTCGTACAAAAGATGAGATACGTCGGTACTTCCCTACCTATGTAAAAGTATGTAGGTACTGTTAGTTACTCCCTGTGATCCACCGTAACGGTAAAATGGAATTCACTTTAAATGTAACAATTTTTCAAGTATACCAAAATCAATAAATAACCATTCCTACCAGCATACAGTGACAAATACGGCAAATTACAGTTTTTGACGATAGATAATGGTGTACGCTATACTTCTAGACGTCTACAAAGAGCGGAAGTACAGTCAACCCTACCTAGCTCCCTACCACCTACTAAAGTATACAGAGTACCGAGAGCTTTTCAGGATCAGGCTACACAGCCAGCTCATCGGAAATCGTCCGATAAGCGGAAACTCATGAGCGGATCTCGAACAATGGGAAGAGGAAGTTCGACAAGTTACCGGCTCGAACCAGATTGACTGGCATATTTGTTAGCGATATTTGATTGTTTCCCCCTTCTTACTCTCCCCACTGTTCTTTGTTACATTTAAGACGTACCTACATGCTTTTGCCATGAATGATTCCCTAGTTATAAAAACTACACAGCCATCTATTATTAGTACAAATATAAGGAAGTGCACCGACTGGGAAAAAATTACATAATGCGCCAAAGGAGACATACTTTTGAATGAAATAAATAGATTTTTTTTAGAACGAATCATGCGAGAAATTTAAAAGCATACCCAGGACGAAACATAGAGACTCGGTCCAACGATGTCCAAGTACCAGAACTGACTGGCAAGATTTGCAGCAAAGTTGGAATGACCCACAATCCAACTCTCACACCTAGTCATAAGGTCTTGTATCGCCCGTTCCGAGGTTTCCGTGTTAAAAAAAGCGCTCGATAGATCCTCTGACATTTGTTGTAATCTTACACTGGATCCAAAAGACTTGGCGAATTGTTTTAAGTCGAGTAAGATCGCGTCATACTGGGGTACAACAGGTCGGTCTGCCCTGTTCTTTTTCAATTCTTCTAAAACTCCTTGAGTTTGGTCGAGGTACGTTGACACAGCTGTACAGTATGGGTGTCTTAAGTGAGGGAGCACTCCATTTCCAACTGCTGCCTCTTGATACAGTAGATGAGACGATTGCCATGAACTAAAAACTTGAACCTGTTTGCAAAAGATATAACATAAAAAATATGGAGAGCGGATCTGGCAAAGAAACTGCTGAAGTTGAAGCAAATATTAACCAAACACTTACATACTGTTCCAGGTATTCTCCTTGGATCCTTTTTTTTAAAGCAGGATCAACAAATGGTATCTCGCTCAACACTTGAATCAAAGTTCCGGCAACCTTAATCAAGAGCTGTCCAATTATTACTTGTTTGCTCAAATTATCTATGTTCATTTCATTTTCAATTTCATCTAATTTCTGTACAGCTTGAGCAATAATTTCCCGGACATTCCCTTGTTGTAAAACGTTGAGAAGGGCATCTGCATTACTTTTAAAAGTTTGAATGGCATCAGCAATGAATTTATTGGAGCTGAAGTTAAACTCTTCCGTTGTTGCTTGGGAGGAAAAAATATTTAGAAGTTGCCCGAACGTGGCCTCGACTCGAGCACTGGCACTGACCGTGCTACTTTTCATGTTTCGTAGGCCACTCTCCGGATCCAGAATTATTTTTGAAGTAAAGTAAGGGACCAAACAGGATGTTTCCGCAGAACCTAAAGGCAAGTCGGTGAAAGTAGACACAAAGTTTCTCTTTGCTTCCCACTGCATGTAAAGTCCAAATGCGTCTGGTGTATTGTCACAAGGCTGGTGGTTTTGCTGGTATAAAAAGTTCAACCAAGGATGGGTGAAGGCAGTGGATGATTTGGACTGATCCAGGATGTGGAGAAGCTCTGTGAGACCGCAGAAATTGAACTGGCATGTTTTTTCACACTCCATGCTTGTTTCCGTGCTGAAATCTTTCAGCGTGTGTAAGCTCGTATCCGTCGTATCCCAGAATATTTGTTCAAACTGTGCAAGGGTTCGTAATAAATATTCATCTGAAACCAACAGGTAAACATAGTAGGGCACCGATTTTAGAATACCTACCTAATGTAACGGTGCAATGCTGTAAATGGCTACTAAGTCGATGCTTACAAACATGTACTCGCTTACCATCAGAATCATCACTAGGGGTCACTACTGTTGAGAATAGCCTGCAAATTTCTGAATACAGAGATTTTGCATGTTCTGACGTAAGAACTGTCAGCCAATTTTTGCGCTGTTGACAAGATATGCGAGACCAAATTCGGGAGACAGACCTGCAACACGCAAGGAAGATTAAAATAAAACAATTAAATTCTAAAATTCTACAGTATACGAACATTACAAAACCAAATAGGGGGATGTAGCAACTGAACTTCACTGGAATTAAAATTAAAAAAATGCAAATAAATACAGCAAAAGCGGAGACATTTTAAGTAGCTAACCTACAAATGGATGTACAGTGTGTCTACCTTAATGCAGATGAGGTAAAAGTTATTTTTTCAGCATCTCCTTGCAAGCTCAGCGGCTCCGCAACCAAGCAATGTTCCCTCACTAATTCTTCCGCCAGTATAACTTCTTCATCTCTTCCATCGAGCAGGAAACATTTGACTTTGTTAGTATAATCAAGGAGTTGTAAAACCGTAGCGTCCACTGGGTTAAAACGAGTGATTTTTAACAAATCCGAAATCGCCTCTTCCACCCAACTGAGCAGTACTTTTAACTTGGTAAAAATAGTTTCGTTATTGGCTTTGGACTCAAACTTTACATTGTAAAATATGCGCATCCTTTGAAGGCACAACAAAATATTGACTCCTTTCCTCCAAAAATCCGCAATATCCTTCAAGGATAAACTAGATTTTGATTCCGTATTGTTTTCGAGCAAAGACAAGATGCTCCAGTTAGTTCCATCTTCATCATTATTCACCAATATAGCAATGAAGGATTTTAGTGCACTGAAGGAAGACCAGGAAGCAGACAATAATTCCATAGACTTTTGAGGCATATTCGGAATTGAAATGTCGCCTTGAGCTGCTTGCATGCAAATCAAGCCTAACGAGCCTGGGAGGAATTTGGCTTCATCACACAAATAATAGCTGTAATCCCTTAGTGAGAATTTTGCGACGGTAGAACAGTACGAAGCCAAGTTCGAAGGAAGGGGCTCTTCTATTTTAAATTTGGCAGTAAATTGAGGCTCCCACTGGAAATCACGATCAAAAGGGATGTCCCTGGCTAACACAGAGCAGAGACCGGACATTTCCGGAAATTTTTCACTCACTATTTTTCCCAGTAGTTCCCGGTCACTGTTCAAAGCATGCGAGAACAACGCGAGTAAAGCGATACTAGAAAAATCAACCGAAGGATTTAAGCTCAGTGGAACCAAGGAGCGACCTTCGTGTTCAATATTATGGCCGTACAACTGTGATGTTTTAAAAATCTGCAAACTCTTCCACATGCGACACCAAGACGAAGAAAGAAAACTTGAAGGGATTCCGGGCAACTCGTCCCTGCGGTTTAGGCTTGCACTGTTGTCAACAGCGGCGTCGTCTGTCCCGGGAATATAAATCTCCACGCCGCGGTTTCTCATCGCTCTGAAATTGAAACAAAATGTTAGTCAAAAGCAACTCTACAATCTAGAGGTGAATGCTAACTTGTATTTAGGTAATTAATGTTCGCTGCTATTATTAGCTTAACGTTTTACTCCATTAACAATTAATCGCAGCAAAGACTCTTGCTTTGCTGGTTATTAGGTATAGCGTTATAGGGTGCATCGGGAGACCGAAATAACCGAATACTGACGACAATAACTTGATTTCGAAATAACGGTAAGTCGGTACTTTGTCAGTGAAGTGAGATACCGAAAAAGATACCTTTGTTAGCATTAGCATTCTGTGGTAGTATTATTAAGTTTCTGTGACAGCCTACGCGGCCACAGCTTTGAAATCGCCTGAACGCGAGTTTTTAGATTTTCGACAGTTTTTTCGAAAAAAGGGCAACCATGTAGATAAATGTAAAGAAATGTTGACCTACTGGGTCAAGTATTATTTTCATATATTTTATACAACATTTACAAAGGAAGTCACTGTTTCACGGTCCTTGAAATTGTCAGTAGCCAAACTGGAACATATTCCTTCTTCCTATGAATGTGGTACCTACTTTCTCAGCTTCTCCGGCGGAAGTAGGGTACGTAGGATGTCGGGTATCAGTTCCTCTATGTGGCAGATGGAATTTCGGGTACTGAAGTTTAGCTGTTGATGTAACTTTTTGTAACGGGTGACACCAACCTGTCAAGCAAGGTGTTTTTTTTTACAAGAGGTAGGAAATGTGGGTCACCTTATGGGTTAAGATGGATGGATGCCTAGGTATTTAGGTAGGGATCTACCTACCGAATTGAGATTCTACTACATACTGTGTGTATCCTAATGCCCCACGAAACACAGACTTTCCGCAACCCCTTTCTTTATTTTTAAAATTAAAACTGTAACAAAACAGACTATCGCTATACTCACTAATAGGACTTATTTGTAACGACTAGCATCATTCACAGGACAATAAAGTTAATTCAAGTTAATTTAATTCAATTGTACGATTTTACAGATGTCTTTAGAATAATTATATCCCAACCATTACTTGTAATGGAGCCCTAATTTGATGAGGTTCGTTTAGATTTTGTAAATACCGTAAATGATCTATTACTACACGGGTCTCTAATTGTACGCGGGGGTCTGAGAGCCTGAATGGAATAATGCGCGGGTTTCCAATAATACGCGGGTTTCTAACAGTACGCTGGTCACGGGAAGTATTTTCAGTGTTTAAGTGTACAGAAATTAGTGTAAACCTAACTTTTTAGCCACTGAATAACTTGAATTAAATGACACATACTTTTAAATCACTTAAAAGTGTTAAAATTCTTGTTTTTAGCCTGTTTATTTCAACTAAATTCAGAGTAGTAAAACGGTTTAGTTTGAATAATACGCGGGTCTGAGAGGCTGAATGGAATAATGCGCGGGCGTACTATTAGATCATTTACGGTACCTATTGTAGTCAGTAATGCCTATAGTTCTCTCATCTAGCAATTTATCCGTTTTTTACCACGTTCGGTACATTTTTCAGTGCGTTCGCCTGCTGTTTAAACTCTGACCGCCTACGCGCGCACGCAATTACAGATTACAGTCCAACCCGCGCACTATAGTGCACTACCATCACAGAAAGAAGTCGGTTTGTCTTACTATCTACATACCTACCTACATCAACACACATTGTATTCGATTTTCCCCACTGCATTCCGGGAAACCGAGGTAGGAATGTTTCAGATCCAATTTCTCGTTCTGACCTAGTAAACACATGAAAATGATGCTTGTTAATTTAGTCATTACCTGGATATTTCACCATAACACGGATTCATCGCAAGAATGAGGCGAAATTCTGGATGTGGGCGGAGCTCAATGATCTCTCCTTCGATGCTTCCGCGCTCCGTTAGAAAAAGAGAGCCATCCGGTTCAACAAGGGAATTTAATCGATCCAGTACTGCAGCCGTACAACGATTAGCCCCGTCTATCAACACCCAGTCACCTTTAATCATGGCCTATAGGAAACAAAAACAATTTATTTTATTTGAAAACTAGCCATATTAATGTTTTTTAAACTAAACGATCTCTATAGGATATACATATATATATGTATATAGGTACATACGACCAATTCCACCATAGCCAACAAAAAAAAAGGGCAGTAAAACAGCCCCTTATTGATTTGACGATCTGCTACTTTCAACGTTAAAATTTATGGAGCACTCCCACAAGTTGCTTATAAATAAAAAAAAATCTAAAAAATAGGAACCCAAGTTGTGGTGGTCCCTCGAAAGTCGAGGCCTGCCAAGATATACAGATTGTTTCAATGAAAAGTATACTGTGATACGATGCTATAACTTTTGAACCCATCATGGTACAATTTTAACGTCAACTATTGTAGTAGTGAAAGGACTGGCAATTTAAGTGGGACAAGTTGCACTAAAACCGGTTACGAATGACCAAAATCCTGTACCGTTGTACTCCACTGGACTTAAGCACACCGCTTCTATTGTACTGTAACCCATTAGTTCTGTTAATTTGGGCATTTCTGCACGTTTTGACCTTATTCTGGTTCTTTCGCTTCACAGCTTTAGTTTACTGAAATTAACCGAATGTTTAAAGGGGAACCAGAATCATCATTAAATCCTCTACAAAATAACACACTATACTGTCACTGTATGGTTTGCCAAAATCTGTTTGAATTATATTTTTTATTTAAAGGCAACGGGTCCAACAATTTTGACGCTGACGTGTTCTTGCAGCACAATGCAATGTGCTCTGAACACGATGAAACAATGTATGTAGCTAGAAGAGGACCAAGGCATGTAGAATAATGTATGCTTTGAATATAGGTCACGGTCGCGGGAAAGTAAATCTCTGCTCGAATAAAAATAGAAACAATAGCAATAGCCAACATACCGAACGTTATTTTTCTCGGTATGTTGTATTTTCCGGATGACTGAATTTCCATGTTTACACTGAACAAATTGAAAAACTCTAGGCTTCCAATATTTTCTCAATTTGAACTTTGAAATTCAATTTTCCCAGGAAGGAGAATAAGGAAAATATTAGGACTTTGTATGGGCTTTCCATTGCAAATTTGTAATCTTGCATAGTCTCTAAACCCGGCTTTTATTGGACACTAGGCTACTAGGCTGCACTGTGGAATTTCAGTGCTCGCAGAAGATTCAACTTCTACTACAGACCCGGCTTGTACGTATACCACACAACACAATACCGGGACTTCAAATTAGGCACAAAACTCAAAATAAGGCATACTCAAAGGTCAAGATTCCCATTATTGTTTCTATCCGAACCTTTTGTTATAGACAGGAAAGTTGGGACTAGTTGTTACTAGCGAATGCTTAAAAATTCAAAGGAAGCATAGGTAAACAATAATAAAAGGAATAAAAATTAGGAGAGCACTTCCAGTGAAAGGGTTGAAGGTTTCAGCAGCATTACTTTCATGCGTGTAATAAGTATAAAGGAATGAACTACCTACAAACTAACCTTAACAAGAACACCGTGGATCCAATGAAATCCTCCAGAATGAAAGCCCGTTTTTAAATTTCTATCTATCGCCTGCAATTCTTGAGCAACTTGATCGCATTCTACTTGAAGCTCGGATAAATTTGAAGTGCTTTCTTCGCCATTAGGAGGGCCCGACAAGTCCAGCAAAGTTTTACATGCAAAGAAGCATACGCGCATGAGGTCAACTCTCTCACGTATTTTGTCATCGATTTGATTCTGAGGGCTGCTATCGTCACCTTGAAAGAAAAGATACGGTCAAATAAATACTTTTTGCTTAACATCTTTAAGCTCTTCTGAACTCGGACACCATGAAAAAAATGCTTCACAAAAGAGTTTATTCTACAATAATTAACTTTTTAAAAAAGGTCCAAACTAGAAATTAGCATTTTCAAAATGGTCAAAAGTCAAAACTAGAAATTAACATCTTTAAAACCAATCAAAACTAAATAGTTACTAACAGTTTCAAAAAGATCAAAACCAGAAAGAGCATTTTCAAAGAGACTAAACCTAGAAATTAACTTTTATAAAAACATTCAAAACTCCTTAGTAACACTTTCAAAAAGGTCAAAACAAGAAGTTACCATTTTGAAAAAGGTTTAAAACTAGATAATATACTTCCGTTTCAAAAAGATTAAAACATAGGTACTGTAAATTCTCGAATAACTCCCTAGGGAGTTATTCAATGAAGCAACGCTGTGGCTAGGGAGTTATTGGAGGCTGGAGAGTTATTAGAGAATTTACGGTATGTACTAACGCAACGGTAAGGACCAACTAAGTAGGTACATACAAGGCACATTCCAAATTTTACAAAATCGAAGCAATTGCGTTGATACTGATGATACAGACATGATCATTATTGACGAATTTCGTCGCTTAGTTCCTGGATCTCAAATAGTTTCCGGGTGTTTTACCTCGTAAAAGATAGGAGATAAAAAAAATGGATCTGGACTCAATTTTGGCCACAGATCCGACAGAACTAAACGACGGAAGACGGTCCCTATACTCCCCCACAAATCTCACGTCTCCCACCACCGCACCGCAGACCAACACCAGGTGGGTAGGTAAACAATCAATAGCACACGTGCCCCCTTCCCTACACAACTAATGAATAGAAAACAAACACGTGAAATATTACTCCAACTTGATAGACTCACTTGGAGATAAATGGCCTAAGCTTGTAAGAAAAGCCCACTGATTAAAGAAGTCAATCCATTCCTTTCTTCTTTCCAGGGAACCAATGGAATCATTATTGGACGTGGAAGTCGAAGACGAAGTCGAGGAGAGGATCGTCAAGCTTGCCACTTTCCTCATAAAGTCCTCAATATGAATTTTAGCTTCGGAAACACGTCGGTATACGTCATCCTGAAAATAGACCAAAATACACATATTATATATGCTCTTTTTAATAAGGACAGTATATACTGACTATATAGTGAGTACTGAGGTCTCAAGTTACACAAAAAAAAGTTGGCACACACAACACGATCAGTGATCAAAACTTTTCCACTACCGGACACGAAAGTTTACCTTCCGGTACGTAATAGTAGCATTATTAGGGTGGGTAGGGTCTAGGGTAAGTCCATTTTGAAGAAAATACATTAACTTCACTTATCATTATAAATCAAGGAGCTAGTGCACGTGGGGCTCGACTGGTGGGTGTGTGTGTGGTGCTTCTTAATCTTTAGAAACTTGAAGTAATCCACTCAAATAAACTTTCTAACAGTGCCCAAGTACATCCTTCAAGAAATCAATTTAAAAGCAATCTGCTCGCACCATGTGTGGTGACAAAGTTACAGTATAAAATGCACTTAAACTCAAACAACGACACTTTTTCATTGAATCGATTATGTTTTTTTTTATTTATTTTGATCAACACTTACGTAATTAACCTATTCAAAACTGTGAAGCCATCAGTCATGGAAAGAATGCTTTATAAAAGTGTTTATTTTACAATAAACTTTTTCAAAACGGTCAAACCTAGTAACTAACACTTTTAAAAAAGGTCAAAAAAAGAAACTAGGGTTTTCAAAAAGGTAAAAACTAGTACATAGCAATTTTAAAAAAGGCCAAAACAAGAAATTACCGTTTTAAAAATGTCAATACTAATAAATAGCACTTTTCAAAAAGGTCAACACAAGAAATTAGCCTTTTCAAAAAGGTCAAAACTAATAGTAAGTAGCACTTTTTGAAAAGGTAAAAACAAGAAATTGGTGTTTTTAAAACATTCAAAACTAAGAATATTACCGTTTCGAAAAGGTTAAGTAATTATTTTATTACATTGTTAAGGTTTCTCTAAATGGTTGGCCCAGTAGGATGCTACTGTGCTATCTGTGTGATCTTTATTCCTTATAATAATTTTTAATATTGAATCCAAGTAAAAATGTTGCATCTACGACCCAAATTCGATGGTCACATCTACAAGCTCCTAAAAAGCTTGCGCAATGCCACATTTGACATTTCCAAGAGCCCTGGTACTGGTAGATACTGGGGCTGCTTGACTTAGCTGAACAAATTGAACTTTAACCTTCTCTTTCAACAGCATCAGAGATCAGGGCCAAGAGCCAAGCTCATTTAGAAATGGACTGGTGACTGAATCTGAATCTAATCCTGCAATTAGGGCTCTGTGCTTAGCTCACGATTAGCACGATGCGATTCAGTCCGTCACTTGTACGGTTCTCGTGTCTGTCTCTACCCGTTCTTTTCTAAACTACCTGCCTAATTGGATGAACGGCTTACTATTCAATTAGGTTTAAATAATGCTATAATAAAGCTGACTATTGACTATCTCTAACACCTTCTTTGATAACAGGCCAGTTGTTAAGCCAAGTTTACTATCCAGCAGTTTTCTTATGTAGGTAGGTACCTACAAACAATAGGATGAAAGTTCCATTCAATCTCATAGTACCCCGCCTAGTTTTCCGGCTCATCTGTTTTTCTCTTTTTTTTATTGCACTAATTTGTTTAGCTTCTTTAAACACTGGAAGCTTAACCCTTTACTATGCAAACAAAGAAACTTTGGACAATGGACATTCGAAAAGGTAATGGCAAATTATTATTGAAAGCTGTATTAAAAAGTCTAAATCGCCCACCACTCTTATTATGCATGTGGGTAGTAAAATGGAAATTGCAATCAAAACAATTATTACACAATAATTTCATATAAGGCATGATGCAATTCTCAATTAAATGTCCGAACAGTAAAAAGAGTCAAAAAACGTCAAAAATAAATTATCCTGTAAGAAAACAACTGTAATATAGTTCGAATGCCATAACAATTTTACACGTTGCATTAGCGAGGGCCTCCTCAATTCAACTAATTCAAGTAGATTGAAAAAGAAAAAAGCCTATTAGTCACTATATACCTATAGTTAGTTACCCATCATTATTTACAGTCATTACAGTTATGTACCTATGTGGGTATATAGGGTGGAATGCACGTTGTACAAAGTTTCATAGAACCACAAGCTTTAGGCTTAGGCCCTATTTTGAAAGATTATCTTTTGCCAAAAATAAAGTTTTAAACGACGGAACTTTAGCCAGTAAACTTAAGGCGACCAACCCACTAGCCACTTCTACTTCTACTTAATGCAACACTAATAAATTCAATTCAAATCAATTCAATCTTTAGTAGGTAATTTGATATTCTTGGGAAGTTTTTGGAAATCCAGTACGTAAAGGAGTAGGTACTTACTAACAAAAACTAACTAGTAAGCATAATATTTTTATACAGATTAAATCTTAACTTCCAGTATCGAGTGTGTTTAATTGTTGCCTACGTGTATAAAAGTGGTTGAAAAATTGAAAACCTATCTAGGTACATTTGAACCCAAAACCAACGGAACGGAATACAACGAAAACTTGGTTCTAGCAAGCTACATAATATGCGATGGTAGCACCCGAACCACCGCACAGCACCGTACCGACCGGACCTGAAACCGAAACCGACTCCGAAATTAGGATTCACAGCAGAGGAAAGTACGGTACCTGCCAATTCATAGCCGTTGTAAGCACCAGATTTCTACTACGTGCTAGACGTGGGTAATAAAACTAGGGTCTACATTATGCATGTATTTTCAACTCCTATAGCTTGAGGACAGAAGACAGAATCGATGCAAGGAAGTGATAGAGCACACACAAACTAGTAAAAGACACAGAAAGTAGAGGAAATAATCTTGGTAGAGAACATTCTACACCGTTTCTTGTCCGGTAGAGCACAAACCATGTTCAAAAGGAATTCTCGGATGGACAGTTACAGTTAAAAGATGGTGTACTAATTGCATCTTGCATCTATCTACATGGTAATAAATGATAATTGCGCTTTCTTACAGTATCTGGGTTACAGCAAGGAAGGTGGCTAGACGTTGGACTGTGAAACGTCTAGCCACCCTGGGGTTACGTGATATTTGGAAAGCAAAGTTTTTCCGTTGCATTTTACTGTCTGCCCTTACAATAATGTTATGCATAAAGTTTACATTCTTAGCCGCAGTATGCATTCACTGCCTTTAAGCCTACACACTAAAAATGCAAAGGATTTGAAAATTTACAGTACTATGTATAAATGATACGTATGTATATGTACGTATAGCCGTAATTCCAAAAATGTTGCAAATTTTGCAAAAATTCAACTTTGAAACTGGAAAACTTTCACCAGCAGTTCCACAGTTTACTGCTTTTTAGTATACTGCAGTAGTAGTAGTAGTAGCCCGTGCTAGCTACTACATCTTGGTTTAATCACGTGATTTAGATCTACAGTGATCTTGGTAATTCTGTTTCTGTTCTAAACAAATGTCGTTTCCACTGCATTTTCTGTCACACTTTTTGCCATAAAATCTGCAACTTTTCATACAGATAAATCTACACTTCTTTCCGTCCTTCTTTACACACTATGCATGTATGTATGTATTTGTTAGAATCCTGGCCTGGAAAAAAGTGTCTACCTATGCATATATATTTTATGTCAATTCTATTGTTCCAATCCTACCAATGCAATGCGTCCACAGCCAGCCCAGTGGAAGCGGAACTTTAATTTCTCTTGGCACCCAACGTCTGCTGGCGGATTCCACTCCACTCCACCAATCCCTCCTCTCACAACATTTCCCTGGAAGATTTTGTCACGTTGAAGTATAATTACTTTTGATAGTATGAAAACAGTGCAGAGCTGTATTTACTGGAACTGACTGGGAGGCAGTAGGCACGTAGGTTCAACCAGGAAAGGAAATACCTACAGACATAATACTAGCTTATTTTTATTCTGGGAAGCTGGAAAGTGGAAATATTTAATTACCGTGTCTACTGCAAGATGCTCCGAAATTCCATAGGTATAGGAATGTATTACTGTCAGCCTACTTTCAACTACTTTTCTCCCTACGTTTACTACCAAGTGAGCTGTTAACCTTTTCGAAACAGCAATATATTTAGTTTTACACCCTTTGGAAAATGCTGGTTTCTAGTTTTGACCTTTTTAAAAGTTTTGATTTCTAGTTTTGACCTTTTTGAAAGTGTTGATTTCTAGTTTTGACCCTTTTGAAAGTGTTGATTTCTAGTTTTGACCTTTTTAAAAGTGTTAATTTCTAGTCTCGACCCTATTGAAAGGGCTAATTTCTAGTTTTGACCATTTTGAAACGACTAATTTCTAGTTTTGACCCTTTTGAAAGGGCTAATTTCTAGTTTTGACCTTTTTGAAAGGGCTAATCTCTAGTTTTGACTTTTTTAAGTGTGTATTGCTAGTTTAATACTTTTTCGAAAATTTTAATTTCTAATCTTACACCTTTTGAAAGTGTTGAATCGTAGTACCGTAAACCCTATTTTACTACGCGGGTCTCTATTAATACGGGGGTCTCTAATTGTACGCGGGGGTCTGAGGGCCTGAATGGAATAAAGCGCGAGTCTCCAATAATACGCGTGTCTCTAACAGTACGCGGGTCACCGGAAGTATTTTCAGTTTTTAAGTTTACAGAAATTAGTGTAAACTTAACTTTTTAGCCACTGAATAGCTTGAATTAAATGACACATACTTTTAAGTCGCTTAAAAGTGTAAAAGTTCTTGTTGTTAGCCTGTTTATTTAAACTTAATTCAGAGTAGTAAAACGGTTAGTTTGAATAATACGCGGGTCTCAATTAATGCATGGGTCTCTAATTGTACGCGAGAGTCCGAGAAGCTGAGTGGAATAGAACGCGGTCGTTCTATTAGAGGATTTACGGTAGATATAAACAGTACACAACTTCATGGTTTACCACTTGCGAATAGGTTAACTGCAGCTGACAGTACAGTACATCGTCAACAAAAATATAACGAATTATTGTACAACTCTAGAACTGACTAGTGAAACTCCTGGTTGCCAAGGAAAATATCTGAACCCAGGAAACTAAACGACAAAATACGGTACACTACAACGCTACATACATAGGTACCTATTTCTGCAGCCCCTAGCCCTGCCCTGGTAAAGAAACCCGGCGTTTATATTGAAAAATAACTTCATTTTTTGTAATTTCGAAAAAGCAATAACAAGTATTATTAAACCCAGTGGTGCACAAGAGTAGGGCCAGTATATTACAATTAGCAATCGCTTCACAATACATTTAACAGGGAGGCTACGCTGACTGCCGCACAGTAACACAGTTTAAAGCGTTCTTTTTCTACTGTCACTGTACTGTACGTCGATATATGTACACTGTACTGTGTGTGTGTGTACAGCCAAAACCATACGGTACATTACGCGATAATCATTCACCTAAAACGATTCTCGAGGAAGTGCCGTCAACACAATATCATTTATACTATGTGTATATATACAGCTATATCATTCACAACCAATAATTATTAATCACGATCCGGATCCCCTGGCCCCTCGCCAACAGACAATGATCCTACACACTCTTTATCCAAGAAGTTCAGTCAACTGTGTGTAGAAATACATACCTAGGTACCTCCCTACCAACACATCACTATCACTATCAGTATGAGTAGAAAAATGAAAAATATTATGCAAAAAAGCATTGTACATAATTTGTAATTTGTACCCGTCTCACTTCGTAGTCTGTATCATTGGGAAAAATCAAAAATAATGAGGCTCCCATCATCTCCAAACCTATACACATAGGACCATCCATCCATCCATCCCTCTATCTATACTTTATATACCTACATCACATCACATCGCATCGGTACTTCTATAAACGTAGATTTTTATTCTTACTTTTACTCTTGATAGTACCTACCCTCATTGCGAATTGGGAAAGCATCCGTGAAAGTAGAGTGTGCAAGGGGCATGTTTATAACAAATAAAAAGGAGAGTGGGAGCGGGGAAGGAGGGGGGGGGGCGGCAGGGATAAAAAAAATCACAAAACTTTTTTTGTAGGCTTCTACTTATGTATAGGGAGATGATAAAGAATAAAATAAATGAAAACTATTGAATTCGTGAAGGAAATTCCTATGCTATTCCACTACCTATGTACATACATATAAGTACTACTACTATACGTAGGTACCTCTACATAGGTACTTTCACCAACTTTCTTTGTAGCCTGTGAGACGTCACATCTACACACACACACACAGACACACATAAGCACACAGAGAGAGACAGAAGAGATCTCCTTCCTTGTGAAAGGGCTAGAGAGATGCGGGCGAAAATCCCTCCCTAACGACACACCACCACCGCACCGTCCCTCCATCCATATCATCCCACACTTTATGTACTACTTATGTACATCTAGGCAGCTAATACCCCTCCACGGCAACTCTTTGAGAATGAGTGAATTGAGTGAGTTCCTCTCTTCTCCTCGAGTTTACTCTCATGCGCTGTTTGTATTCCCTGGAAGGGAAGTCGAGGGATAGGGATGGCAAGAGAGAGAGAAAGAGAGAGAGAGAGAAAGGCAGTAGCAGCATAGCAAGTCACACAAGTATATGTTTAAGTATGAAAAAGAGAGAAAATTGAAGCTTGCATCAATAGTGAAAATAATACCGCAAAACAAGCAGAGGAATTCTATACAGATTTTATGAAAGGAATATGCTCAGCTTCTCACTAAACGAGCAATGGCC
The DNA here is from genome assembly GCA_034695205.1 of Dicyrtoma fusca. Lineage (NCBI taxonomy): Eukaryota > Metazoa > Arthropoda > Collembola > Symphypleona > Dicyrtomidae > Dicyrtoma > Dicyrtoma fusca. Next base: position 6,546 of record JAQFZC010001042.1, on the reverse strand, counting down.
ATTATAGTACATACATAGCTACAGTACGACCTACAGTTACAGTAGTGCATCTCGCTTTCTCTTGCTTTCTCTTTCTCTCTCTCTCTCGAGCACAAACGAACCATAGACCAACTTTCTCTTTAGCATCTAGCCACTTTTCTTTTTATTGTCTCACGTCGCCTTCTTCCTCTTTTGCTTTCCCTGCTCTGAGCTGGCCTGGTGGTGGTACTGGTGCAGGACCCACCATCCATCCATCCATCCATCCCATCGCATCGCTCCAGCAGCATCAGGAGCCAGCCAGTAGTATAAGGGGCTGTCCATAAATAACGCCTGCACTTTTCAGACAGCTTCTACCCCCTCCCACAAATATTTTTTTAAAAACCTTCCCTCGTTTGCCAACGTCATTTATGGAGAGCCCCTAACCGTATCTTCGTTCCCTTCTCTTCTCTTCCCTTCTCGCATGGAACGGCGGTACGGTACGGTGTATGCGTGTATGGTTTGGCTCGTATTATATTTCAGCCTCTCTTTCTCTCTTATCGGAGCCAGCACATTACTGAATCTCGAGCATCACTATCACTACATCCCATGTATAAGACATTACTCCCTCTTTCTCCCAGTCTCAGTCCGCCCGCCGTCATCCTCCTAGAGCCACCATCCAAAATCCAAAGAGTCACCAGAAGAAAGAAAGGACCACTACTACTACTATACTACAGCACGCCAGAAACCAAAACCTCATCTCTGTCTCTGTCTCTCTGTGCTCTCTGGCTCTGTGTGTACTTTCTAAGCAAAATCTACAGAATCTACACAACTATTGACTCTCTCGCTCCTACTTACTACGACGAGGGCTCGGGAGCTATTTTAGCAGTTTTTAGTTGCAGCTTCTACCTTCTCAACTATTCGTGTTCCAGTCCCAGTCCCATTCCATGGAGTGAAAGGGAAGAGAAAAAAAGTGAGCAATTTATAAGTTAATATATCTGTAAGAGTAACCAGCAACCGGGAATCGAGTGAAGAAGAAAAAAAACACGAACATAGACACAGACACACACAGAGACACACGGCTCAAGAGCCTAACTCAATATAGAAGCTAACGAAATGCTGCAGTTTTTTGGTAGTTTTGGTATTTGGTAGTTTTTGGGAGCTCGTACTGCAGTGAAAACTAGAGAAAAATATATAATAAATGTAATATTATATATTATGTATCTACTTCGTAGTAGTGAATCAAAATTCCCAATGCGTCCAGCATCAGTAGACGTACTAGAAGTAGAAGAAGAAGAAGCAGCAGCAGCACCACTAAAAAAAATCCTAGCAACTTTAAATACTCTTTTGAGCCAATAAATACACATCCGACTGACAGCAGCTACGCTCCTGTCAAAATGAATACTAAAAAACGTCATTACAACACCACTTGACTATTGATTACATCTTCCCTTGTAGAACAGAGCAGTAGACGAGAGATCACTGTAACAAAAACAAAATGTTCTGACACGGATAGACCTACTATCTTACCTTACAAACTTATACCTCAACTTACCTAATAATAAATAATACAAAAGAAAAAGAACAGACTTCTGTACTTGCTTGATCCAATCATTTGAAATTGTGACAGTAATCTGGAAACTTACTTTGCCAACAACAACAACAAAAAAAAAGAGAAAGCAAGTACCTACAAAAAAAACATGAACATTTAATTTTTACAAGCATTCCAACAGTTTGACTGTATTTCCAGCGGGTGTGATTCGGAAATGGGAAAAAGCATTCCTTATAACAATATATTTCTTTATGGGAAACAATAAAATATAAATGTTGGAGTTTACGGATGTCTCTGTGCTTTAGTCTGCCCTAGCAGTATAGTAGAAAGAAAAAGCTTAGCAACACTTTTACAAAATAACGACTTGATTACCTAAAATAATCCATAAACCTTGAGCGAAATTCAATAAGACAAGAGAGAGAAAGAAGCACGTAGCTAAGCTAAAAACAAGAGTGACTGACAATGCAAATAAACTATAATTTATTTTCCAACGGGGATGACTGACATAACATCGTCAATCGTAATTACGTTTTCATACGGGAGACAAAAAAAACTGTTCTACATAGGTGCTTAGGATCCGTCAACGTACATACATAGATGAGCACGATCAAAAGTTAGACAAGTAGAATTAATCGCTTAATAAAAACGTAGTGTATGCAAAAAAAAGAAAAAAGCAAGACAGTATAATAAATTACTACGCGAAATATTGCTACATTCTTTTAGCTGTGTACACAATAGAATTGAAAATGGGAATGCGGAAATTTTGCTACTGGGACACTTGCCATCAAAGGACAAAAACGATAGAAACTTTTGTATTTGTTGATTTTTTTTTCACTTTTTCTTTCAAACCCAACCAACTTGCATGATTTCTTTTGCTCTTAAAAAAAATTTGTTTTGTAACCTAGTTATAAGTAGCAGACCAGGCCCGATATTTTAAGGAAATGAAAATGAAAATCGTATAAAAGCCTAAAATACACTAGTTTCTATTGTTCTGTGGTACACATTTGCTGCCTCGGATGGCATTGCATTGGCAAGTGTCCGGTCGCAAATGTCCGGCAATCTTCACAATGCTACTTTGTAGCTCAAATTACTTACTAGTACTCTGTCATTTTGTGCTAAAATTTAGACACCTGCACCGTACAAGTTAGTGCTAGTTGATTTTTATCATTTTTTAAATAATTTTGATTGGAAAAGAAGGGCACCCCAAAAAATACTTTATAAATCATAGTTATTACAGAAGATGAGCGGTATTTTATGAATCAAATTCAATTTTGTGCAAATAAGGCCAATTTACACATTTTAGTCAGAAATCGAATCAGATTAAAACCGGTTAAAACCACTTTTAGCTTTGAAAAAAAGCCGCTTGGGTTAAAACCGCTGGCAAACCCTAAGATTAGTATAGGCCCCGAACTAATTCTGGGCCTACATACACCGATACTAGACAGTACAAATGAGAATTCAGAGCCCAATCTTAAATGGAAAAAGGAATGGTCGGATTTTGCCTAATTTGGCCGTGCGTAGGTTTCCAACGTAGGTCTGACTTCCTATTATTGGTGACTCTAACTGCCACCACCTAATTTGCTAGGTACCTACAGTTAAAAATGTAGACCGCCCGGGTTCCTTCCTGGCATGTTAATTTCAGTCCAGTGGTCTACACCCTGACTAGTAAGTCTAGTGTTAGAATACCTATCTTTAATAAATTAGAGGAGGGACCGTATCACAGTTATCGAACTACAGATAGCCACTCACAATTCTATGCAGTTCCAACCCCGGAGCTACAAGAACTCGGGCATCCTACGGATGATGATACGTATAATGCCCGGACAGGGGAATTGTGGGATGTTTTACGAAATTGGAATAAATCTTTATAATAATAGAGTTCAAGTAGGACAGTAGGAACAAGTGTCCACTTCAACCCTAAATGAATTGGTCAATGTTTTTGCAAAGTTAGATGAACATAAAGCTGAGTTTAACAAACCATACAACGAAATCGAAATACATAGCTCGAAATAGCCCTCAAGGACAGACTTACGCTAAAAGCAATGCACTGCAATGCAAACCTAATGTTGAATGTTTATGAAAACCGAAAGCAGGGCCACAGTTTTTGGAAAAACCAAAGCATTTCTAAAACATTTCATCAAAAAGTAAAGGTAAATTCGTTCTTTGAAAAAACGGAACCTAGAAAAGCTTACTTTTGGCACGAATCTAGCTTATATTTCTGTCCACGAAAAAGAGATTCGAAATTATTTGGAACTCAAACTTATATCGTGCACAGATATAGTAAGCTGTGCCCTATAATTTAAACATTTCTTCGAAAAAGTTAAAGCTGGTACTTTTCGGGGAATTAAACTGTAAGATACCGACAGTATACCGATCCGTTTTCGGTATCATACAAAGTAGGTATTTAGGTAGGAAGGTAGGTAGGCCAGAATAGAGAACCGTCCAGAAAACTCGAACTGAATGCAAAGAAAGGAACGCATCCACCCGGTAAGGACTCAGAGTGAAACGGAATCAAAGAAAGGCCTGATTCTTTTATTTGTATTTACTATTTACATACATGAAAGCATTTCTATGTATGCTCAACTGTATAAACAATTAATGGACGTCCTCTAAGTAGTTTTTAAACACGATAGCTCACAAAAGTTTGGATTTTCCCCCATTACTGAGTCGAGTTATCACCCTGCCTTTGAAAAAGAGCTTGTAATATCATAAAGATCAAGTGTAGCACCCACCCACGCTGAATAATTTCTTAAAGCATACCGATTTCAGTACGAATTTTGACAATTCTACCGTCATCTAAAGGATAGGATGCCCTGCCCGGTTCGGTTTTGGTTTTATACCAAAAGGTTTAAAAGGAACCCAAAAATACATTGGTTGAAAAAAAAAAATAGGTTTTGTCCTTCAGTTTCCCCGGAAACCGGGAAATTAGTTCACAATTTAGGTCGCCTACCCGGAAACTATTCAGACCCCAGAATCTACACGCGCTCACCCCTTCCCCTTTGTTTAGCATGGAAATGACAATCTTTTTAAAACTCTTTACCCGGAAACTATTTTCAAATTTCCCTGAAACGCTCCTTCACAATTTATGTAGTATTTAAGACTCCGGAAATAAGTGTGTGGTGTGTGAGCTCATAGGAAGCTTAACGAGAGCGTCCGGTTCTTAGCATCTGACTAATCCGAACCGGACTTTAGTGCCGAAATGGCTAAGAAAACAGATGAGACGGTAGGAGCAGAGCAAGGATGTAATTTTGAATGGTTGTGGCGTCAGTAAAGATGATATCTCTCTTTATATACTTCCTTACTACTTGCTTACATCTGTAGCGACGGAGCTATCGTATCGTAACTATAATATGTATTCATGAATACGTTTTCTAGTCCCAATTCAATGAAGCTTTGAAAACATTTTGCATTAATTTTAAGGGACGGTGTATACTCACAAAATATCTTAAAAGCTACACTATGTAGGTACTTACTTAATAGACACTTCTACAGAAGCTATACCTAGGAACCTCCTTTCAATTACCTATTCGAGTTTACTGCTACGTACTTAAAATAAAATGTCAAATTATTTTACTAGCTTTTGCTTACTGTCTACACAAGACACTACAAGATTCGCCATTATTATTATATTAAGAGATGCTATTTAAGAAAACAATTTAAAAACGAACGAGTGTTTTCATATTCGCAAATCTATGTAGCCCACCTAAATGTAGGGTAGTGATAGTGGTAGTGGTAGTGGTAGGGTGCCGAAAGAGAAACTAGGGTAGCGTGGCCACAGTAGAAGAAAAAGTGGGGTACCCACACAAAAAGTTAGGAAAGAATGCACTACAAGGTAGGGTACCGTACTTCGTCGTTTAGTTTCTGAGGCTCAAATAGTTTCCGGGGTACCGACAAAACATTTGAGAATAGTTTCGGGGTTTTTTTTTAAAAGAATCAATAGCACCTAGTAAATTATACGGTCTTGGTACTTGGTAGGGTATTCACTACGTTTTAAAGCGAATTTGATAATTTTATTGAATGAAACCACATTTTGTGAGTACAGTAAGCAAGCAGTATTCACCTTGAAGCTACAAATTGCACATTTTCCGGGAATTTTGTTAAAAAACCCAACAAGTACGCCCCATCAATTCCTAAACAAGAGTTGTTGGACTGTGTGACAGGAGAACAAACTGGAGCTGTTTGTACTGACGAGATCAGTGCAAATATGTGTCCCCTGTTTACGTTCTGACAACAAATTACTGCCAAATACAACTTTTATAACAAGATCTATTACCCAGAAGAATCTCTCTCTCTCTCTCTCTCTCTCTCTCTCTCTCTCTGAGTGTGTAACATATAGTAGCTCTGGAACAAAAGCAAGAACCAGAGGAGTGACTGTCCTGGACTGTAGTTATTCTCTTGGGAGGGAGGGGAGTGTGTTGCAGTAGAGTGTAGTGTCTAGTGTTGGCGGGTAGCGAGCGACGTGTCTGGTAGTGTAGTTTCAGCCCAAATGTCAAAAAAGCTTCTACCAGTGATAGATGGTAGGTTCCATACAGATCACGTCTAAAAGAAGAAATCCACCATGCAAGGGGGGATAAGCATTCGAGGTCCACTCATCCCAACGACCAACTTTACCAACTACTCCAGAGCCTTTGAATGTCATCCAAATGCAAACAATTATGGGACCGTGCTGCTCAGCTTTGCGGGCGTCGGCGTCGCTGCCAACACCTTCCTGGCAACTCTCATTATGACCCGAAGATCCCTACGCAGGTAACAAAAAGATCACCCGCATTCCGTTTCTTTCTAACTAATTATTGATATTTTAACCTTTGCGAAACGGGAATCAATCTAATTTCATATACTTGTTGACAATATGGTAATTTATTGTTTTGGACCTTTTTGAAAGTGTTAATTTCGTGTTTCGAATACTTTTGAAAAAGTTAGTTTCTAGTTTTGAACTTTTTGAAAGTGTTGCTTTCTTGTTTTGAATACTTTTGAAAAAGTTAGTTTCTAGTTTTGAACTTTTTGAAAGTGTTGCTTTCTTGTTTTGAATACTTTTGAAA
>JAQFZC010001041.1:0-35425 GCA_034695205.1 Dicyrtoma fusca | reverse complement strand
AACTATCAACTACTATTTATAGCACATATAGCAATAAGATCGATAAGATAGGTAATTAAATAATTACTTCGTACTCAACCCTTCAATTATTCAAAATTTTGGGAGAAATTCGATCGAGAGAGCGTAATTAGTTTACGCTTACGCTGATGCTGATTCAATTTCCGATCCGATCCAATCCCAGATAAATGCGCGATGTCTGTGTTGACTGGATGAGACTGATGACGATGACTGAGGACAGAGACCTAATAATTATTTCAATTTCTCCATTTCACCGATGCGATGACGATGATGATGATGACAGCCCGATGGACAATTGACAGAGTTGACAACAACTACAACTAAACTAGAACACTAGGAACTTGCTTATCGTACACGTGAGTGTACTGACTTGACAAAGTTAAATTTGAAGTATTTCTTGTGGGGAAATTTAAAAATATCTCTTCGTTGTATCTTTGGGGGTCCATGTCAAGCGTACTATTGCTACAATGATGAGGATTTTTCAGACTCAAACCACTCCTCCCACGGCCATTGGCTCCGTCGTGACCCAGATGACCCATCACCCCCCCACCCCCCACCCCGACGACCATCCCCCCTCGCCCCCCATTCTCGTCCTCTTGACCCCGTCGTATTGACGACGAGGTCCGGGCCCTCTTGAACCGAATCAGACCCAGAACAATACATATTTTGACGGCCACTACCACCACGATGAGGCCCACTAGAACTCCCGCGATAATAAGCACAGTATTGGTAAAGCTGTCGTACGTACTCAAGCAGTCATGGAAATCACTGAGCGACAGCTTCGTCAACGGTACACCTTGAAGACTGTGAGGCGACGCACAAATCACCGAATTTAATTTACTGGCAGGGGAAATCCCCGGTCCGCTACTCAAATTATTTTCGTTGCTATTACTATTACTATTGCTATTCCCATTACTATTTAAACCCGAGCCGGCACTCGTACTCACAAGGTAATTATAAATACTTAGCGTCGAGCAATTACAATTCCAAGGATTCCCGGTCAAGTCAAATTTTTGAATTAACTCGTAATTATTTTCAAAATCGATAAAACTTAAATTACAGTACTGGAGTGAGAAGAGCTGAAGGAAAGGCTTATTCGAGAGGAGTGTGATGGATAGATTTCCCAAGAATTGTAAATGATTCCCATGAAAATCTACCAAATTAATATTGTCCAAGAGAGCATTTCCCTCTATCTGACTAATGGGATTGCTACTCACGTCAATAAATTCTAATTTAAATAAATTATTAAAAGAGTGTGAGCTAATGACTTGCAGGTGATTAAAGCTTAAATCCAAATATTTCAATTCGGCTAGTTTAGAGAGGAAATGTGAGGGGATGACGCTTATACGATTTTGACTCAAATCCAAATGACTGAGGTGAATATTATTACTAAAGGTAGTTTCGGCCAGTCTAGTAATCTTATTACAGCACACATGAAGTGTTTTAATATTAGTAAATAGATCAAAGCTATTCTCATCTAGGATTGTTATATGATTAAAGTTGACATTTAATTCCACTAAATTATCTAGAGTCCAGTAGTAATTATTTATGAAAAGTCTCTCAATGGTCTTAATGTAATTATGTGTAAGGGTCAACTGTTGAAGACTCAAAAGTCCATACAAGATACTCCAGTCAATAAACTCTAAGCGATTGTAGTCTAGATTAATGGTCTGTAATTTAGCCAGGTTGTTGAATACATTATAGTCAATAGTCTCTATAGAGTTCCTACTCAAGTCTAAATTTATTAGGGAGGTGAGTCCTTTTAAGCTATGCTCATACAAGGACTGGACTTGATTATGTGAGATATTTAAATACACTAATTTTTTAAGATTCTCAAAATTTGAGTTACCTATAGTAACGATTTTATTCAGACTTAAATCTAAGTACTCTAGTTGGGCGTAGAAGTGAAGGGAGAGGGACACATCCGTAATTTGATTCCCATGTATATTTAATGACTGGATCTGAGGATTGAGGAAGATAGGGATTTCATTCAAGTAACCATGGTACTGCTGCCCGGGATTGTTACTCGTCGGCAGGGAATTGCTGGAACTCTGGACCGTGCCCGAACATTGAACACTGAGTAGATTATTATTACAGACACAGGACTGCGGACAGAACTGATACGTTCTCACGACAATGCAGCCAAGGATGAGCAATTTGCCCAACATTTTTGGCTCGACATGAATTTTTTCGGTTTCGCTATCTTCTTCGGTGGAAACAAGGTTTCTTCTTCGTCTTCTTCGTCTTCTAGTTGGAAACGTAAACGGAAACGTAACGAAGCACTGTGGGGGATGTTGTATAGGTGGCTATAATCTATTAAGGTATGTTCGGCCGTCTCAGTCTCAATATATAGACTCACAACCAGAAGCAGTAGCAGCAGCCGCGGCGGAGTATAGCTCAAGTTCAAAAGAGATCAGATCAGATTTTTCCTCACCATTCACCTTCATAGTCCGTACATACGTCGTGATAGATATATTGATTTTTCTTCACTTTGACTTCCACTTCTCCCTCTTCCTTTTCTTTTTTTTTATGTCTTTGAAATTAAATGACCTGTGAAAAAATTCACAAGTTTTCAGTACGACTCAATTTCTCCACGGCTCTTACCTTGTCCTCTTCTCCCTCTTTCTCTCTCTCCTTAAATTCTTTTTTTTTTGTGTTTTTACTTTTACTTTTTTTTCGTAATGGGCAAACCAATAAGATTTGCTAGCACACTCTGAAAACTATTGTTACCTACTTAAGGTCTGTGTAAATAGAGAGACTAGAGAAAGAAAGAAGCAAGTAAAACTTTAAACATAACACTTAACGTTCTATTATGGGTAATGGGTAAATCCGTATAGTTTTATTTTTTTGAAACTTACTAAGCGGGATTCTATGGGCTTGATGTTGGTGTCGGTGTTGGTGTTTGTGTGAGCGTGTGTGTGTGTGTGTGTGGACTCTAGTAGTAGTAGTTTGTGTGCACTCTGTAACCGTACAGACTGCGTGTGCCTGCATGAAGACTGGAAATCCAAAGAGAATCCAGAGGTAGATCACTTAAACCAAAAGTCTGAGTAAAAGTACAAGTGGGAGATAAGATGCGATGGTGCTCCCAGTAAGATCCGCTCTTAGATTCACACGTGAAATCCCGAAATGTGAAGGAAGGCTGAGATTTAGGATTTAGAATTTCCCCGTGTGTCACACCGTGGAAGAGACTCAGAGTGGAAGAGACGACGAGGAAGCTGTGTGCGGATGAAACTTTTGACAGTGTATCAAAGTGGAGGGAGTAAAGACGGTAAGACGATGTCTAGTAAGTAGTTGAGAAAGTAAAGGTAAAGTTTAGGATGGGGACGACAGTGTTTCACAGTGAGAGACCGACGGTCGTCAAATGTGGATATAGATATAGAGGATGATGATGTTCATGTTGATGTGATGGTTTGAAGGTAATGTGAAAATTTTCTGATTGTGAGCTGCCAATGAGAAATGGAAGTGGGAAAGTACGGAGGAAAATAAAAAAATAAAAAAAAGAGGAGGAAAAGGAGAAAAAAGAGTGAAATGTAACAACTACTTTTGAGTAAAGTATCAACTCAGTCACTCACTCAGCTCACAGTGGCAGAGTCAGCGGCAGGAGACGGACGAGAGACTGTCTGTGTATACGATTAGACTGTTATTTGATATTTTCAATGTAGGACTCGACTGTATATTTGATGATGCGGGTATTTGCTATTTGATATTTTCCCTGAGCACTGCCAGAAGTCGTCGTCGCTACCACGAGAGTGGAAGGAAGAAGGCTTGTAGGCTGGCAGGCAGGCAGAGGCAGTCTTTAAGCGTAGAGTCAACACTTTTCAACAGCAGGACAGCACGGTCTTCCCTCTCTCTCTCTCTCTCACTCTATCTCGAATCCCTTCCCATAGCCAGGGTATTAGCTATTCACTTGTTTCTCTCACTGTGCATGTCCGAGACGGAGAGGAGAACATTTTTCCGGGTAGGGGAAATAATAGAATCTCGGGTTTAACGGGAGTTACAACAGAACAGAACGGAATGAATGCGGGATCTGCCAGAAGTGTACGGAGAGATGTATGTGTACAGCCAGTGAGACTTCTCTCCCGGCTTTTTCCTTCCTATATCCCTCGCAGCAGTCATTTGCCTCGCCATCCCGACTACGGCCCTCGTCTAATACCCTATTGTGTTTCTCGTGGCTGGAGCACGTAGCGCGGCCGACTCCCGCTCCTTCCCTTCCCTCCGCTTCAGCTCCCGGAGTACACAAACCAAAGAGACTTTACTTTCCCGAAGCCCTGTCCTGGCTTAAGCACGTAAGCACACTACTCCGTGCTCAACTCATTCCCATCCCAGTCCAACAATATGCAGTCCCCATCAGCCGCACACTACCCGGACCAGCTTGAGCAGTGCTGAGGGGATTGAGTAGAGTACACAGATTAAGATATACCTACCTCAGCATATTGCCCGCATACGTGATGCCATACTTCCTTTGAACGTCGCCTCCTCGTCTCTGTCCCGATGAGCGTATGTAAATATAGACATACTTATAAGTCCTCCACGACGTACTTGTTTTTTTTTCAAAAGCAAAAACCCACACCGTCAACCGTCCTCCTGTCCCTCTCAAGAACAGAACATAAACTGAAACACTGAGCATTGATTTTTGTCTAACAATAACTTTGGCACAGGACACAAGTATCTCCACGCACAAAAAATAAGACGAAGAAAAAAAACCGACAAGCGAGTGATACTGATCACTAAAATCTACTTTACACTTTGCTCAAAACTCAAAAGTTATATAATACAATCCAAATCCATGCATAACTGCACAAGCCGATGAAGCACAATCGCACAATGCTACCCCACTACTCTCAAACTTCCAAGCCAAGCCGTGTCGCATTCCTATGGTTTCACTCTTCCCATTTCCATTCACATTCACATTCTCCGGCCTACCTCCTGCATATCTGTACTTATGCCGGATCAGGTCATAAAGCGAGGTAGTGGGATAGCCCCACTGAATATAATATTATTATAGAGAGAGAGAGAGAAAAGAGAGAGAGAGGAGAATTGTAAAGGTACCTCTAGACTACGGGGAGACTGGAATAACTGGATGTACTACCGGGATTTTATTGTTAGCTAAAGCCGATATATGATGATATGATGGGACGACTATCTTTCACTCGGGAATTTGTATAAAATATACACAATGTGCTTTTAAACTTCATCTCCTCTCTCAACCATTCCCTTGCATTTTGGCTCCCTGCCTTCCCTTGTCTTTCCTTTGACTTTTTGCACGTATCCATAATATATCTTATCTGCAGACACTTCCTCCACTTCCTTCACTTCACTGATCGTCTTCCTTGTTCTTCAAAGTTTTTACACACCACCAAGAGACGTGTGGAAGGAAGGCCGGGCCAGCGAGAGTCAAGAGTTGGAGTTGAACATCAATGTAATGTGTCTGCACGTACAAAATGAGAAGATGAGACTTGATCTTGACTGCTCCTCTCTGCTCTCTCGCTGCCACCTCAACACACACACACACACAAACACACAGACACACACAACACCCATACAGGCTTCTCAATTTTGGCTCCAACTTCCTTTCTAATAATTTATTTGAGGCTCTCAACATGCCAAATAATTTATTTGACTTTTTGTCTTCATGCTTCCAACCAGGTTGTGTCGTTTCATTTCTACTTAGCAACTCTGTTATGTACACAGTAAAGACAGGGAGCAGAGTTCAAAAAACACAATGCTGGGTGATGTGTTGTGATGGGATGTGTGTGTGTGTGTGTGTTTGTGTGCAGGGGGGAAAAGTGACATGGAAATTCTACGCAATGAATTGAAACGGCGTTCCATGTTCCATTGCAATGCACCGGATTGCATTATCATCCGACAGATGTGTTCTGTTATCCTATCCTTTTTATTTTCATTTTCATTCCTATCCTCCGCTTTGCTTTCCTTTGCTCTGCTTTGAATTCTCTTTACTCTGCTTTGTTATCCTACCCCATTGAAGCTCAGAGTATTATTTTTATTTTTATTCTTTTGTTTTGTTTTGTCTTCCTTCCAACAACCAACAACAACCAACTGTACACATTCTAAAAATTTCTTCTCTTGAGGAAGCTCCCAATCCAAGAGTCAATTCAAGACAGGGAAGCTAGAAAAAGAGGACATGAAAAGCAGCAAGTAGCAAAATCCCATCCCATGCCGTTCCATGTAATGTCTGCAGAATGAAAGTAGAGATAAAAAAAAAGCCAAGACAGAGAGTCTGAAAGCTAAAATATGGGGATGGTGGCTCAAGCATAAAAGATGTATGTGTAAGTATTTTGAAAATACAGGAGAAAATAGTTTCAAAATATGCATGGGATTTGAGGAATGTGAGATTTCTCTGGGACTATAAGGTCCATGAGATGTGTGTGGGGTGTTTGAAAGGCACAGTTTTGCCTCCCTATTATGTATGCATGGTGGGCGAGTGGACTGGTGCTGGCACTCGAACTGATACTCCTGGACAGAGACATGTGAAGTGAACAAGTGCATGTTTATGGGTTTATGGTAGGGAGCGACAGCTGAATTGAGAGCGAAAGATGAAACATTTATGGTTGGATGGAAAGAAGAAGAAGAAGACGAAGTGGTGAAAAAAACGGAAAGAAATATGGAGCAGTGAATGTGGAGTAAACTAATCGTATATCTGTAATCATAAAGGGCCAAGTGCAGAGAAGCCCCCAGCAGACCAGAGCCGACCATAGGAAGGAACAATAATGATTTGAAGTTGAGGCGTGAAAAGGGTATTTTGGGATAATATCCAAACTTCGTCAGTTACGCAAGATAGTGTGATAAAGTCAGCGAGTACAATATTTCACAGTGATTGATTCACCCCAAGGGCTTCCATCTTTTCTTCTTACACCAACGCCAACTTTTATGTCTTACATTTCACCATTCCACCATCTCACCATTTCACCCTGTTCTTCAATCCTCAATCCTCAGTTCTCAGTCGTCAATCCTCAATCCTCAAAACCTCAATTCTCTCGTTCTCTCTTTCTCTCTCTCTCTCTCTCTCTCGTCACACTCTCACGAAATTTAGGATTTCATAGCTTTTTTCCCCCCCATGAAATAGTAAAATAGCTCCACTCACCAACCCAGCCTAAGTCCTCTACACTCTCCGCATCCACACAGTACGGACGACAAGGCATTGAGGACATAGACATAGATGAGAGAAGAAGCATTAAGACGTTGAGGCCAGGGCCAGGGGTGGTATATGGAACTGGTTTTGAAATAACTGCATGTACAATGGCATCTCATGGCATGGCTTATTGTTAGCCCTGGGCTTCACTCACTCCTTCTCTACTTTTCTTCCTTTCACTCTTTTCTTCTGTTCTTAGATTCCTTCCAAGTTCCCAGAGCTTGTCTACGAGTCTCTCTCTCTCTCTCTATCTGTCTCTGCCGCCCTGTATCTTTCAAATTGCCCTTCGTCCTTTTCTCCACCATCTCCTTTCGCTCGCAATCCTAATCTTTTTTCCCTGAGAAAGGCTGGAGAGAAGATAGGCTCAGCCCAAGATTGCCTGTCGCTCCGCATCCATTGGTATGGTTGGGCTTGATTTGACTTGACTTGGCCTCTTCCCGTGTGTATTTAGAGGACGAGAGGGAGACGGCGACGGAGGGAAAATGGGGAAAGAACGTCAAGTTTTAGAATGAAAGTTTTTCTGATTACTTCCTTTAGCTAAGGAATGTCATTAGACCATCATTTTTCAATTTCAAGTTTTTAACTCAAAAGATCTAGGCTAATAGATTTAGAGTAGGAGTGTAGGACGGGTGAAAGGGAGTCAAAGAGTGGCAGTCTAACTGCCTTGGCTTGGGCTCGCAACCAAAGGAGAAGAAAGGAGAGGAGAGAAAGAGAGAGAGAGAGAGAGCATTAGAAATGGGAATTATTATACCTACTCAACTGATATGGAATGGCATTTAATTATCTTCAGCCGCCCTATAAATAACATGTACATAGGTGCGTATATATGTACTCCCATTATTCCCCATCATTCCCATGTGTCTGTCTGTCACTGCATATTTAGCTGTGGAGGAGAAAGAAACGAAGAAGGATTCCAGTAGTCCATTATTTCACTATTTCACAGTTCCAGTTCCACTCCAATTCATATCATCTCCAATATCCAAGTCGAAGAAAGTATTTGGGACCACCTAGACTCATACGGGAGGATTTTTCACCTCATAGGCTCTATATGTATAGAGGAGAGGGTCGTTGGTGGTGATGGTAGTGAAGAGACACTCTGCCTCCGCAATGGCAGTCGACTCCAAGGTACTTTCAACTTCCTTCCTCAACTCGCAATCAGATGAAGAAGACAAGGACTGTAGGCACGGGAAGGGAGAAGATTGAGCAGATGAAGGTTCGTCACTTACTTGTACGATGGAATCTTAGACACGATAAGTAAGTAATTTAGACGGAAGGAATTTTATGAGAATCTATGAGAATCTACGAGTGGAAAAAGTTAGATGAGAAAACAAGGAATGAGCCTTTCCCATCTCATCTAATTTCCCTCCACTTACCTAACCCTAATGTCTTCCCAGGCACGAGCCATGCCAAAACCTTACAACCTCCTTTCCCGTCCAACTACAACCTCATACAACACACGACCAATATAACCATCATCTCATTACTTTCATTAGTTCTATCCATCTACATTTTCATTTTGAAATTTCAATAACCTTTCAAACCCCCGCCCATTCTGTCTCCCACTAATTATTTCCTCTACAATCTCAAAATTGTCTTTTCCCAAAAGCCGCCTAATATTCAGTCTCTGGGTCTCTAGCTTGTTCGGCCTCCTTCCTCGATACGCTATTAATAAATTAATAAAACTATCAAAGTCACAAATTAAAACGCAGACAATTATGTGCCCAGAGTCTGGGTCGGGGAGGGAAGTTGGAAAGAGAAAGTTGTATAATTAGACATATACCTATACATATATATATGCGCCTACTTTTACTTTCTAGTTCATAATGGAGAAATATAAGGCAGGCGGCCACTTCCCACTTCAGTTCCACTCCATTAAATTCCGAATAAGTTTATAATATTTTAAGTTGTGTGAAATGCCACACACTCCCACGGCAGTCACACTGCAATGTCAGGGGAAACTTGAACTCTCTGCTTTCATTATTTTCATTTTATTATATTAATTTATACTCAGTGTCGATAAGTTATAGTCGAACGTCAGATGTGGGTCCTCATAAAAGTTGTTAGGCGAAATGGATTTATGTATGTATAAGGAATCGGGTGTATACATATGTACATAGATGTAGGCACACAGATTGGTGGTAGACACCGTGATTAGAAGTCGGAGTAGCAGCAGAAGTGGCAGTAGTACATATGTAGTAGAAGTGTGTCGTACGAGAAAAATCCAAATCCGAATCCAAATAGAAAGGGAATGAGAGTAGGATTTAAAAACAAAGTAAAGGCAATGTATATTTAATAGGAGAGCGGTAGTTTGGGACAGTGTGTAAATATATACATAAAGCTTCATGGGTAAACACAAGATACTCCACTAGTCGATGAGTTGCGACGGGATAATGGTAATGGCAAATGGTAAATTGTTGAAATGTTGAAATGCATAAAATCTAAAATCTAAGTTGACGACAAGACAAGCTGACTAAGGCGACTAAGAGAGCCATGCTCCAGTGCTAGAATGAGAACTGGGAATAAAATGTTTAAATTTAATTTGTTTTCTCTAAATCTCAACACTTTCTCCAAATAACATGAAATTGCACTCAACTCCCAGTTAGAGAGCGACTAGTGAAAGATAGACGAAGGATAGAGAGAGAGAGAGAGACAGAGAGGGAATGGAGGCTAATAGGGACAGAGAGAGAGAGAGAGAGAGAGAGAGAGAAAAGAAGGAAAATACGTATTGTTAGTCAGAACAAGTAAAAGTACGAAGGAACGTTTACTTTTACTACAGATCTTGGAATAATTTCAGAGTTAAAGCTCAAGTTGACGATAAGCGGAAATGTCTAATGACGGCAATAAAGTTAAAAAGTTTTCATTGATATCGTCGGGGATATGTTGTGCATTTCTATTTCTACTCTCCTCTCAATCTGGCCCCGTCTTCTTCGTTTCACATCAACTCGACTTACGTGCTACAGATACCCGGACGGCTCCACGTCTACCACCACTGCCACTGCTCCTACCACTACCCGCTCTCCCAGATTAAGTAATGCTGACTCTGTGAATTTGAGGAGTGTAGTAGCAATTAAGACAAGACAAGAGATAAAAAAAAGAAGCCTGATTCGAGATTGAGTTGAGAGACACGATACACTTTGAGAAGGGAGATGGATATAGAGCTTCGACAGTAGGTAGACGCCTAGATGGGAGAGAGAGGAGGGATGGCGCGTGGAAGTAGTAGTAGCGAGTGTATTACGGGGTTGTAGCGGTGGTAGTACAGTCGTTGGGAGATGAGATGGATATGTAGCCATGTAAGGTACCTAGTTTTACTGGAGCCTCGTAAAAGTTGAATTTCGGTGGGTTGGGGCATGCGTGGGGGTAGAGTGAGGAATTTGTCCGGGTTCTCTCCGGAATTCTCCGGAGTTTTGGTTCATTTATGACTATATGACACACCCGATCGACCCCCTGGTTTTCCACTCGCTCTCATCACAAAAAAACATACATAGGCAGGGACATCATCCTATCGATGTTTACGATATTGACTTTTTTACGTTGGTTTCTTGTTCAAGTTGGACAAACAACATCAGGCAGGACTAGGACTAGGACTAGGCCAGAGACGTTCGAGTTCGACGTTCCAGGTTCCAGGACAGACTAGTACCACTATCACTACCACTACCACCGCCACTACCACTACCACTACCACCACCAACAACCAACACCACAAACACTGAACACACAAACATCGTAGATAGTCACGGACACAGACACAGTCACAAGACAAGGAACACACTCTTTCTCTCTCTCTCTTTCTCTCTCTCTGGGAAAAAAAACAAGAAGATAAAAAAAAGGAAGAAGAAAGGAATTGACTGGGGTCTTTATAAAAGCCGACATAAAGTTTATCCAGCAAGACATTCAGTGAAAGAGAGACAAATTGAAAAATATCCCGGAAGTTCAAGTGTCAGTAATTTAAATATTCATATTCTTTCTCTCTCCCCCCGTAGATACTTTAGACAAGACCACTCTCCATCTGCACTGCTCTCTTAAATGTAGCCATGAAATTTCACGTTGCATTTCTTGCATTCCTTGCAACCGTCGTCGTCGTTGTAAATGCGAGCAAAGTAAGTCATTCCATTTATTCAATTTATTTCTTTTCTTATTTCTACTTTTACCTTTACCTTTCCCCTATGATACTTACCCACTTTCTACTTTTCCCACTTTTACTTCTCTTTTTACTGCCAAGTCAATCGATTCGTGCTCCTTCTGCAAAATCACCAGTCTTTTGCAGAAAGTCCTTCTCGTAATATTATCGTCTGTGTTTATTTCATTCCTTCCAATTTTAGAGACATCATCATAAAGGATCTTCCATCGAGCATTCAGGTAACTACTTTTTGATAAACATTCCACTCTAATTTACTCGTTTGACTGTATTGTGCAGCATTTAGTGTTGTGACGTAGTCTGTGTTTGTGTCATACATTGGCTACCAATGTTTTGTCAACTGGACGGCAAAAACAAGTTAGTGTTAATAGTATTTGACAGGATTTGTCAAATTCTGAAGGGACTCTGTTGCCACAGAGTACGAGACGAGAATGAAATGTGGTTGGAATAAGAAAAGATTTCTCAGTGATGTAATGTGGGTCGTGTTTTGACATGTGTCATGTACAGGGAAATGTCCCAGAAGAAAATTTTGTGGGAAAGGGAAAGAGTGTCGACTGAATAGTCAGGGCCAACCACAATGCTTCTGCATTGACAAATGTCCAGAGTCCATTCATGGGTCGTCCATTTGTGGGACGGATGGGAAGTTGTATTCGTCTCATTGTCACCTGAATCGTTTCAATTGCATATCCGGTGAGAGTGTGTCCGTGGACTCACTGGGAGCCAGCTGTGGAACTTATGGAAACATTCCCCCTCATCCTTTGTGTTCTCCTGAAGAATTTGAAATTTTAAAGGTACGTGCCCTTTATCTGTACATTACATAAATAAATAAACCAGAAATGTAGCTCTAACAAAGGTTGTTTCACTTTCACTTGACTTTCACTTGGTATGAAATTGTGATTTTAATATTTATGATATTTGCATGAGCTGATTGTTTTGTATTGAAAAATCCAGGATAATCTTTTACTGTACAACCATGAGCACTTACGCTCAGCTGACAAGGAGTCCAATGGAAAAGATTTTTTACTCAGTCTCATGTTTTCTCACTTTGACCGGAATAATAACGGTGGACTGGACTACTCAGAATTGCAAAAGGTGGGTGGAAGGGATCTGAATAATCGGGTCATATAAATTCCTTATTACGAAATTCCATTAAAAATTAGCATCATTCCCTCAGTGCCCTCGTTACACTGCGTCTCCGCTCCTTTTTACGTAGATGCGTAGACCATAAAGATTTATGTAAGTGGTGGCAAAACTCTTGAAAAGAAATGTGCTTTCCCATTCAAAAGTAACGAGCTGAGGAAGTTGATATTTTGATGGAAATGCTAACTTGGAATGAATATGAATTGCAGACAATGGCTGAAGACGAAATTGAAAAATTAGCCCCTCCAGGATGTAGCCTCACCCATCTTTTCCAGTATGAAGACGCAGACAATAACGACATTATTGACTTGAATGAGTTTTATGTCGCTTTTAATAAGCTCTACAGTAAGTACACTTGTTCCTGTCTAATGAATTTTTTAAGCCGTCCTTGGTAATTTCTAGTGATTCATACATTTTTAAGTGGACTCCGTATTGCCGTACTGCAGTACGAATCTGTACTTACCGTGCAGTGTGTCGAGTAGTGAGACGCTAGGGCTCCTTTGAGGAGACCTATGTGGATGTTTTAAGTGAAATAAATGTTTTTCTTTGACTTTTATCTTTACGACAGCTGTCTCTCTGATTACGCTGGACAAGGCAGTTGAGGTAACTCGAATTACGGCTCAAGTGGGGGACAACGTGGAATTAAAATGTGACGTGACAGGGATTCCCCCCATGAGATTCGTATGGAAACGCTACGAAGTCGATCTGTCCACACAAGATGATCATCAAATCCGAGTTTTCTCTGACGGGACATTATACCTGAGCAATATTCAACTTCTGCACACAGGCAATTACACTTGTCATGGAGAACGAAATAGTCATGTTGTTCAAACTCATGTGCTCACAGTACAAGGTAAGGGAAAAGCTACGGCGAAAAAAAGCTACAGTGGTGAAACTTTTCTGCCCTTTCCCAACTCGAACATTTCCTTCGTCTAGTCAAGTTTGACAGTACGAGAGCCCTATGTAGGTACTTTACAATCCTTTTGAAATGTGTGGTTTGTAGCTCCGCCGGACGTGCACGTAAGTCCACACATCATAATGAAGAAACCGGGGACAAATGTGACAATGAATTGTCGAGTGACCGGAGGTGAACCTTTCCCAACCGTCCAATGGCTCAAGAATGATGATCCCATCAATCCTGATGAATCTAATAGCAATAAATTTATTGTGGCTAAGAATAATGTCGCTCTCACCATCATGGATGTCTACTTCTCTGATACGGGAGCGTACATGTGTGAAGCTAAAAATTCGGCGGGTAGAAGAATCGATATTACATCACTGGTTGTTGTAGCAGGCGGTGGACAAGGAGACGATCAGGATTCTTTACATGAAGGTAAGTTTCCTAAATTTCTTTGCCAAACTAAAACTCTGGCTAACTTTGGTAGTTACAGGGCAAGTCTTAGCTATACAATCCATTTACCAACTTGTATGCATGTCGACCCCTACGCTTCCTCACACACGCTTCCTATTAGACCTCTAACTTACCTACTTACACTTTTAGTACATTAGTTACCTACGCACAGCACAGCTGCTCCTTATGGCCAGGGTCGGTCTAGCAACGGTATGGTATCTTGATCTGTAGCTCAGTTTTTCACTTTCACTCATATCCTCTCTCTCATGTCCCTGCCAAAGAGCCAAAGACTTGAAGCTGAGCAGCCCAACGATCAGTAGTCTGTCTCATTCCTTCCTTTTTGTCTGGAAATTCTCCTCTTCCACTTACGCTACACACATTGAGCGGAAATTATGTTTTTTTCCTCCTTCTTGTATTTGTAAAATAAATATGGATTTTATTCATCCAATAATCTCTTTAGGCCACAGATATTAAATAAATATATAAGCAGCATGTGCTCTGTCGTTTATTGATTTTTTATTATCTCTTTCCATCTGCATATATACCTATACTAGTGCACGTACTTTCCCCTGCAGTTGCATTTGTATTTGTATTTTATAGGTGGTAGATTGAATGATGTACATAAGTGTGTGTGTGGTTGACTCATAGAAGTCATTCCTTGCCAACGCAATGCATAATACAAAGCATGTGGTGAAAGCCTTGCGTTGAGGCTGTGTACAGAAACGCTAGAATTTAGTCTCCTGCTGTACTCTCCGCACTCCGATGGGAATGTGTAATGTAATGTGTGTTCTTTACTAACTTGCAGATTCAAAAGATGAGCAGAACGGGTTCTTCGTATTTCATGAGAGAGGAATTTCTATTTATGATCCCAATGATTGTCGACTTTTGCATCAGATTCAAGCAACCGATATCATTCCGGGAACGCAGGTATGCATGAAAGTTCAACATATTCCTTCCTTCATATTTCATGAGAAAAGACACACTGTGCTTCCATCCAGATGTACATAGGTCCGCATAGAGATAGCCACACTTTTACTTTATTCATAATCTGATAGCCACCATTCTTCCCACCGCATCTTCACCTTTTCACTTTTCATATTTTACCTTTCAGCTATCTAGACCCCTTCAGGAATAAATTATCTCATATTTCCATTTCGCTCCTGATTTAACCACTTTGCTAGTCTATTTATAGGGAGGGGACACAGATTTTTCCCCCAAAACTATGCTAACTTATGTTTGTATTGTATTTTATGTGGGAATTTATCTTTGGGTAGGCCGCTAGGATTGTGTGTCAGTATTAAATCAGTACCTACACTTTTGTTTTTTTACTGGAAACTCATGGATTGGTCTTGGAATAATAATTAGTTAGACAGCTGAAAATAGAAAATGGGAAATAAAAGGATGAAGTGAGGATGATGTAATGCTGAGTATATGTATGTGTTTTGGATGGAGTAGGATTACGTGTGCACGAACGAGGGAACACCGCAATGCAATTGGGGAAGAGCAATAAAAGTTTCAAATTCGTACGTGTACGTCACACAACCAACAATGGATCGAATTCTGATAATCTCCATAAGTCAAATGGTAGTGGTTGATGTGGTCTCGACGGATCGTTACCCTGTGGAATTGTCATATTTGACACATTTGGATCAAGTTTGGGTTCAGTGTTGGAGATCAGAGGAGCACGGAGGAGAGAAAACACTTCAAGTGATCCGTGATGCCAAAGAGAAAAAGAAGCATCATACAGTTCACCCAGAGCCCATTAACAGTCATTTTGATGTGGTTGAGAATCTATTTCTCCCTGCAAACACTAAATCCAGCTCACAATTTCGATATGGCTACGTGACCCATAAAAATAATAGGGGATTCTATAAATTAGATTTGATTGCACTTCGCTATGTTAAATCCATCGATTTAACTCTCTGGAATTGCGTTCCCGAAAACGTTGAATTCGCCGGTTTATGTAAGTTATCGTTTATTATCGTGCAGTCACTCATTCCATTGTACATTGTACCGTTTGGCGTGCCTATAGCTTCCTTTCCTGCCAACCTACCTCTGTAATTACTTGTGTATCCCCTTTCCTTGTGTACCCTCCTACTTTCCAGACTACTCACGACTCAACGTGCCCGTCCTTTAGTATTTTATAATCCTTATAAAAGTCTTAAATACACACGGAGCGTCCGTAGATGTGAGAGCCCTACTTACGTCTTGTGCCTTCGTTCTCAGCGGAGAAGTGTGTCTGTCTAGAATCTTGATTACACTAGTTATAGGCATCTGCTAAATCTTCTTTCCATGATTTGTCATTGTCAACCATTTGCTTGGGATTGGCGGAGTTTTGTTAAGAAATGTTGTAAATGTTTTCAAATCTGGTCCATTCTGTTACGTGTTTCTTTTTGTTCCAGATGGAATGATCATTATCGAGTGTCGTGAGCCGGTAACGGGAAGACAAACCGGAGAAATCGTGTTTGATGCTCTCACTGACTCTGTTGTACACTACCGGGGGGATCGATTTGGTAAACCTTATTTGAGTCCGGATAGCCGGAAGTTAGTGACCGTGTCCCATGATACAACTGGAACAACACTTCTCATTCAGCGTCTCACGGGTGAGGTTAAACTTTTACTTTGATGGGACTACTTGGTCGTATCTTGTGTCTTTATCTTTATCTTTATGAGCCTCAGGGGAAGTGTTGGCTTTCTAAGTGACAAAGTTGTTGTACGAGTGTAAGCGGAGAATATGCTCTCCTTGTTCTTTCATAATTTAATATTCTCTTGATACTCATATTTGTTGTACTCGCAGACAATGGACTCCAATTTTCATTTGACGTGAAAACATCTTTGAATATCAGCAACATTGCATTCTATCCTTCAAGAACGTCCCATACTTATGATTTATTTGCCAGTTCAGTGGATAAGCAAGATGTGCTCTTCGTCGATCTTGAAACTGGTAACTTTTTCTACTATCCTATATGCATCTAAATCAGACTTTCCCATATACCAAACTAGAAACACTTGTACCAGCACTGCGTCTATTTATACCTACTCATGTACTCACATGTGAAAGTAGGAATCTCTTTTTCCCACATTCAGTATTCGTAGCACATTTCCCATTATTTTCCTTCTTCCACTTGACAGCCTCTGTGCTTGGGTTAAATCCATGTTGTTTTTTTTCCTTTCAGGTAAAGTCGAAATGGTAACCGGATTTATTCATAGCAGTATTCCTAGAACAAAGTTAGAGATGTCATCATTTCCATGGAGTAAGCCAGCAGAACGTCCCATATCATCACAGAGCCTGTTTAGCAAATACTTAGTGACCAGATCGCACGAATCTGTTTATATCATCAATGGAAATAGCCATACGGTCAATTGTCAAATTGGTGGGCTTGTTACACCCAGTTTAATACTATGGATTTAAAATGCTCGTTTCTTTCTTGTTCGTGTCAGCAACAACCACTCCAACTATACATATATATGTAGCATCAACAGCAACGTTTTTGTTCTGCAACTGCAAGTAATTTATCCTTCTTGTTGTCATAATGACTCAGTGTGGGTGGGCATTGAGTCATGGAGGTTGTGTTTGAGTTAGTGAGGAACGAATGGCAAAATTAAAATCACAAGCTAAAATCCACCTATCATTATATCCACATCCATATGCATACAATCCAAGTAATACTAATACGGAATATTTAAATTTTACTAAAATTTGGCTAAATATCGATTAAGGTTTAATAAACGTTATTTTAGTTTTTCATCAGTACGGTGATATAGTTTTTTTGTCTTTGTCAACTTCATTGATTACATATGGCCTTAAAGATCTTATGAAAATATCCAGTATTGATGCTCTCTTCCTTTCCATTCGGTGTGTACATGTTTTAATTCGAGACATACGAATTCTTTATGATTGTGAATTTATATAGACGCATTGTATAGATTTAAATTATTATACTGTCCTCATATAGTACACAAATTATTATCCAGAGTTCATACAGAATTATATGATATATATTATTGTAATGTAGTTATGTGTGCCATATGATAATTTTGAACAATACGATGCAAGACATTTTTTTAGAATGTGAATGTTCCATATATTCGCTTGAAGACATTTATGTCAAGGAATAAGTATAAACATTTACGTCACACGTGGTGTATATAATATAATGTATTGTCATACTGATTACAAAAAATAAAATAATTTGAATTTTTTGTTCAATTTAATTAGCATTTGTTCAAATCCTTGCTCGATTCATACTACCTCGTAACCTACGTCGTTCGAGGACATTATATTAACAAGAATTGGTTCCATAAATATTATTTTGCTATATGCTATATTTGCTGACCAAAAAGTCTTGCATCTATACACAAATTGGGTGATACAAAGTAAATAAAAAATCCACACTGTGAAGGAAAAAGAGAATTTCAATGTAAAATTTGATACTTGCACATTTATTTTTGCACGATTTGAAAAAACAAATAATATAATTGGTATGTATGGTTGATTATAGCGATATCTTGAATTCGTATAAATTAACGTTTCTATCTCGATTGTTATAAAAAAAATTCCGTCATTATGATAATTATTACAAGCGCACACGTGTTCAGTTAACCAAGAATTTCAAAGCCTTCTTCATCATCATCGGTGCTGTGAATGAATGTTGAAATGCTGGTGCTAGGGAAATTAATTCTATTTTCACAGATTTCGAAGAGACCAAGGGAAGAACTGAATCGCTCGTTCAATTTTGAGCATAAGTGTTCGAAATCAGATTCTGTATTAAGATAAAAACAAACTGCGACTGAAGGATCCATTGCGAGAAAATTCATCCTTCCTGGCTTTTGA
The DNA here is from genome assembly GCA_034695205.1 of Dicyrtoma fusca. NCBI lineage: Eukaryota > Metazoa > Arthropoda > Collembola > Symphypleona > Dicyrtomidae > Dicyrtoma > Dicyrtoma fusca. The sequence goes on along the minus strand of JAQFZC010001041.1, from coordinate 16,797 downwards.
ATATGGTATGTCTCGTCCGCAGCTTCTTCTGTGGCATATATTTTGTCTCCTATAGTCACAGCTGATTGGACAGTATGAGGATCCAGATATAGCACTTCATTTTCTGAAATATAAAAGGTAGTATAATTATGGCGAATAGAGACCTTAACTTTTTCAGTATATAAATTTAGGGTGATTATATTTTAGTACCAGCATATCCGACGAAAAATAATGCGTGGTTAGGTCTGCCTCCCATAATTCCCACATTCTGAGGTGATTCAAAAACTGCTTTCAAACCCGGAATATACACGGGATTGAGTTCCGAAAGACCAAGTCTGAGGGGTACGACGAGTAGCAGTGGCTTCCATTTGGGATCACTCCTAATATTCACATGATTATAGATTAAAATACTGTAAACAATGTCGTAAAGCTACAGCTAACCGTAAAAGACGTTTTTATTGAACAGCCCTAACGTTGATATGTGCACCCAAGTAGGTATTTACTACTGATTTATTTAGGTTCGAAACACAATAACAGTAGTTCACTACTTGCAACAAGTAGTGTGTTTACCTCGCGGGAAGCAGTCGAGACTGCGAATGGTTTTCAACTAGGCAGCTGGATTTAACTTCCGATTTTACAATAATGGAGTCCATTGCAACATGAACATGAAGATCCAAGGATGGTTCAGATAAGATTATTTTCTTGATTGCTTGAATGACTGTATTTGGACCCAACCAAGAGCCAATTGGTTTCCCTAAATTAGCACCGTTTGTGGCAATCTGATGAATGGATAAAGGAGCATTACGTGTGTCAGCGAACATGGAAACAATTTTAAGATAACCTTGATCACGATTTTGTTGGTTCCAATGCCACTGAGGCCCTACAAGTCATAACAAAAATACAATTTGCAACACCGTTGAACCTGTTCACTTTGACAGAAGATACACAAATATGTAGATCAAGTTCTCTGTGCGAAGTCGATCAATGATATCTTCGCATCTACTGCCGAAATAAATGCGGAAGTAAACACTTACCCAAGTGACGTAACAGAAGAGCCTTTGCAGTTAACATCTGACCTAAAAATCAATAACAGAGTGAATGTCAAAGTTTATAAAAATCAAATTCGTCCTTCTGACAGTTTAGTGTGTCGAGACAAAGCTTAAAAAAAGGAGTCTCAAAGAATATTTAATTACCACATCGAATCATGCAGCCCCATCCCTTATCCGATGTCATGTGCGTATCGCCAATGCTAGGGAAGTTTTTCCTGTATGTTATCCACATACAGGTTGAGACACTTCGTCGGAGTTCCTCAAGGTCTGAAAAATAGAAATCACATAATTCCCATCACATCACCATAAGTTTTTGTTTAAAGAGTCAACACAACAGCATCAAAAATAATTTAAACTCCAGTACAGTCAACAGTGCCAACTTCAGTCACCATCAATCAACAAAGAACAAAGAATACAAATTCCAAAAATTCCAATGTCAAATTTGGGACTGACTTACCATAATGTATGGAATAAGACCTCCCAAAAATCCATACAGGTGAGTCGACTATCGGAAAATCCGATGCTTCTGGTGCTAATAAATACGTCTCGAAGACTAAATCCATTATTTTCACGAAGTACGACAGTTTTAGTCTAATATTGTGCGACCAACAAACTTATGAAAATAACAGTTTCCTCCCACAGTATAGACCATTACCTACAATGTATCAACTGCGCTCTACAACCTACATACATTTATGAGGTAGTTTATCAACTTTAATATATTAATTATTCTATACTCAACATTTTCGATAAAAATTAAAGTGTAACGGACTCCAACAGTTCAAACTCCAACGGAAAAAGAAATTCTGAGCACTGAAACGGAAAAACAGAATCCACCAAAGTTCAAGAAGCACAACGAACAACAGCTAGAACAGAGAGAGTGAACGGAGGGAGCTTAAACTTTATTGTTTGTTGTTTAGAGATAGTGGACAGTGGACACTATAAACTTTTGCAGGGTCACATAATGGAGCAAAATTCCTGTTTTTCAACTAAGTTCAGTACAAATTACGAATACTAGGACAGAAATGAGGGAATTACTTCGAAAACATTTTAATTCTAAATATTTCTAAATATTTGTAAGGCTGAAATGAAACAAATTACAATATGTACCTAAAGGCCCTATTCTCACTTCTCACTGTCTATGAGCTCATACTTTCTCTCCACTTTCGTAATAATAATATTTACAAGAGTCGCAGAATGTAGCCCCGTGCCAGACTGAGCCGCCGTAGAAGTTCCCAATGCCAAAGTGCCCTTCACCACAAAAATATGCCTAAAAAAAGTTCATTGGAAGTTAAATGTTCATTTAAAATACCATTCACTAATTTTTTAATTAAAATAATGAAGGTGCATGGTCTGCAGCAGTCCCTGTAAGCTAATACTATCAAAATATTAAGCATTATAAGTATATTATGCCTACAGTAGAGCAATCTATATTTATTTTTATTTATAAATGATGATGCTGCGTTGTGAGCACTAGCGAATGATCTGCCCTGCTGTTTTCAAGTACTGACCCAAATTATACAGCACTTTCTGAGCACACAAAGATGCCAGTTAGAACAGAAGAGATTTTAATAAGAAGCTGCTTAATACCTAATCTAATTACTAATAATACTAATGAGTAATGAAGCATAGCGTGTTACATATATGTACATATTTTGAAATGAGTGCTTCACAAAGAAACGACTTGATAAGAACGGAAATCGATCCATCTTGTTTTATAAAGTGGTTAATGGTTCGTCATAAGTGGCTCTGCTGTTCATATTGCCACCTTCATTTTAAATTGTAAATCCTTTTATACCATTAAAAATAAAATGATAAGGACAATGTCAAAGTCAGCCCGTTATATCTGTCTATCCGGTTGAAGTGCGCTGGAAAGTTTTATTTTAATTGTAACTTGAACTTCAGAAATAGGATGATACCACGATACCAGTACGATGCAACGTGCTTAGGTGAAGCTAGGAGTACTGATAGTAAATAAATTCTGAGATATTTGACAGTTCTCATGGGTAATGGAATAAAGGTGTAATATGAAATTAAATGTCAAGACTTGTTCCACAAGTAAGTAATAAACATATTTAAATTCAAAGGGGGTTTCCCTTATTATGCATTAGATTTTTATTTCGAATTCGAAATCTGCAGCATGAAATTACAGATAAAACTTTTAAAGCATAATCACATTCATAATATCAGTAAGATAGTAATTACACGGAATGGAGTAGTAAATGAAAACGCGTCTCATCTTTAAGTTGTTTAACAGATAAAGGATTCGAAATATGTAACTGTAATACATCCATAGTTGTTAGTTCACCCTGCCCCCTTATTAATTTACAAACAATAATTTCCAAATAAATAAGCTTGCATTTACTTTTTAAAATTCAAATTTAGAGTAGATGTTTCAGAAGCAGGATTTCATGAGCGAAGGAAATTATAAAATTTTTATTGGGAACGTTTGAAAAGTTTTGCAGTTGAAAAAACAAGCTTTTTCATTATTCTGATTGCTCCTTATACTTTTCTTGGATGTTGGTTGGTAGTAATAATTGCTTTTACGATGCTCTACTTGTTAGATACAACAAGTTCTCTAATTTTGTCCGCATTGGCGCCGGAAAATTCAGCCACCTAATCATTGAAAGAAATAATAGATTGTCGTCAACATTTTATTTGATTCGTATTAGTATTCCAATTAATATTTGTAGAAATAAGTTTTAAAAATTCAAGCTATTAACCTTTTGTCCTTTCTTGAAAAACATAAACGTTGGCATGCAACTAATTTGGTACGCAGTAGCGACTTCTTCACAGTCATCAACGTCAACTTTGAGGAAAATGACATCGGTGAATGATTGGGCCATTTCTTCCAATTTGGGAGCGATTATTTTACATGGTCCACACCAAGTGGCATAAAAATCAACAACCACCAATTTGGAGCCAGCTTCCTTCAACTGATTGTCGAAATCCTCCTATAGAACGATAAATAAGAGAAATAAATTCAAATTAATGTCATCCAACGGAATTAAAGAATTGACATTTAAACCCGAATAAACCCTTGTACATAAATAATGGGGATTACATACGTTATACTACGTTATACATACGTATTACATACGTTATTACATACGTTATTACATACGTTATTACATACGTTATTACATACGTTATACTACTTTTTTTTTTTTTAGTACATACTCAAGTAGTACGCAGTACGCGCCCTTCCTCAATAATTCTAGAATTGCACATTTCAAGTAACTAAATACCATACTTACAGAAGCTAAACCAATCTGCTTACACCACACTTCTTTCATTTTATGTAAACATGTCACTCCATCGACTCCATGGAGCACAAGTACAACTTGAAAATAACGTAAATAGGTTTGACCAAGAGGCGTTACACTCTTACTCTACTTTGAATACATCCAGAGAGAAGACAATGTTCTTATGTTTTATCAATTTATGAAATTAAAACTTGAGGACAGCGTTGATGGCAGTTGTTCTTGCTCGGTCACGGTTACAGCAGATTCAGAGTCCTAATTATTATAAGAGCATGCGTATGGCGTATGATAAGAAAACGTGCTGTGATAATATCACCATAAAAAAATTAGCTGGAATATCTATTCCACTTTCGACTCATATTATAATCTGCTTCAACGATTATTGGATTTTCGAGTTTTCCTATTATTTCTGGCTAAACAGGGCAGAATCGCACGCTTCCCCTATACCTTCCTATGAAATCCCTTCCTAACCATTTGCCTGGCATCCTTTTTCATTATAGACTTCTCACAAAATCTACCGAAAGCGAATTCGCCATACCGAAACTCTTTTAACAGGAAGCTTTTCATCAAAAAAAAATTAATTTTGATACACAAAACGTTTGCATATTTTGACAGCATCAATAGTTTGACTGAAACAGCTAGACAATGGGGTCTCTTGTAGAAGCGTCTATTTTGCCAAATTAAAGTAGAAAATCGATTCTGCCCAATACAAACACGAATGCCGGTCTTTTTTAACAAGTTTTACAGTACTCAAACGAAGTATACAAATAACACACGAGAAATTCACCTACTACAATAGCTCAAGATCAGCTATACGTATGTAAGTAATCCAGTTCAGTGTTCCTGCTTCTTCTACTTCAATTTAGTTTTTCTAAAGTAGATCACGTCAATAGGTGCTGCGTTTGTCTCACTCACTCATGCGAAAGATGAATGAAGCACGTGACAATGTCATAATGACAGAACAAAATCCAGACTCCTCTTTTGCATAATGTACTATTGATAGTTGCCTCTCTGTCTCTCATAACGCATATACTTGGCATTTAATTTTGTAAACTGCTTAAAATATCGGCATCCGCAAGACCTCCATGTAAATTGCTGTAGAAGCTCTTTAGCTCCCTCGTCTATTCCACCTACTTTACTTCATTCAAAGATCAAATCCCTAGGAACAGGAACTCAATCAAAAATTGTGTAGCCACTCTAAAGATGGGGTAGTTACTTCAATCGAATCTACAAGTGACACATACGCAACCATTCATTAATTCCTTACATGCCCGATTATTAAACCTACTGCTTAAGTACATTATTCAACAAAATCAACAAAAACTACCAACTCATCTTTATTTACACTTATGACAATAACCATCCCATTCGGGTGGGTGGGCACGTATGTATGTAGCTTCTATTATCTATCCATAGGGTGAAGGCTTGTAATTGTGGTCGCCGCCTTTTTTCCCCATTGTCGAAGATTAATCAAAATCTGACTCATATTTGATTGGAAGTCCAATACCCGATGATTCAAAACCAGATGCGTTTGATTTTGGTTGACCTTTGATATTGGGAGAAAAAGGGGGCGACCACAATTGCAAGCCTTCACCCTAGCTGAAAAAATGAATTGATTCTACAAGTGAATAAAGACACTATCAACAATTTCACGGATACTCGCAGACTACAATACAATATTCAATATTTACTACACGCGCTGCACAGAGGAACACAAATAATATTTTATGATGTTTTGTTTCACAAACAACAAATCCTATTTGGTTCGTGTTAATCGTCTGTCGGAAATAAGTGTAGTATAGATCCAAAGGTCAAACCCCAATTATTTATCCAATATCAGCTTTCATTTAGTGAACTACGAACACACTAGTAAAACCTAATTATTAATTAATAATGAACTAGAAACAAAAGCGAAATAATAATATGTACCTTATCGTGAATATGATGAATCAAAGACATGATGTCAGTTTCAGAATAATTTCCTGAATGGATGGAAAGTTTTAATTGATTAATGTATGCGTTAATGATACTGTGTTGAGATGCAGTTCGTCGTTTTTTCCCACAACAAATCCGACAACGACTCGACTTTTTCATGAACCACAGAAGAGGAAGAGGATCAGGCAGTCAGGCACTACAGGCACCCACAAACACGAGCGTTCGACTTTCGTCCACGAAGGCAAGGCAGTGACTGAAATGAAATCTCCAGCGCCAGCGTGCAGCCAGCGAAGCTCAACTGTGATGCGAATTGCGAATGATGCGATGATCTTCCATCAACAAATCCGCCGCCCGGGAACAACAGCTCCAAAAAATATGACAGTCTGTTAATCCTGCTGTAAAAACCTAAATACTACTTCAGTACATACTGCATCTAGACATTTAGACAGTACGAAGTTTTGTCTGATAAGTACACTCTACCAAATCACCACATCATGACTGCATCATTTTAGCCCAAAAGTGAGTCCAATTTTTATAGTTATAACCGCATCATAATCGCATCATAATCGTATCATAAACACATGATGCGGTTATAATAGGAATTTCATTATTATGATGCGATTATGATGCGGTTATAACTAGCAAAAATGGACTCACTTTTGGGCTAAAATGATGCAGTCATGATGTGGTGATTTGGTAGAGTGTACACTCTACCAAAATCATCTGGACCACATCATTTTCCGAAAAAGTGAAGCCATTTTTACTAATTATAATCGTATCATTATGATGATTTCTGACCTCATCATATGAAAGAGGTCCACATTTAGCCCATGTTAATTCCCTATCTTATAAAGAAACTCATTTGGACCCCAACTTGTTAGCATCATTATGATGCATTCTAACGCATCAAAATGATGCGATTATAACAGTTAAAAATGACTTCACTTCTTTTATGATACGATTATGATGTGGTGATTTGGTAGAGTGTACACTCTACCGAAATCCATTTGGAACCCATCATTTATGAAAAAAATGAGTTCATTTATAGCACTAATAATTAAATACACATCATTATGATGGGCCCACATTGAGCCCATATTGATTCCCTATTCTTGAATGTAACACATCTGGAACCCATCATTAGCATTAGGGTGTAAAGGCTTGTAATTGTGGTACTAGAATACATCTCCACATCATTAAAAAAAGTGAGACAATTTATGCCTAATAGTTTTAAAATCCATCATTTATTATGATGCGTTTATGATAACTAAGAACGTCACATACGGCGAAGGCTTGTAATTGTGGCCTGCTTCTAATTGTGGTACCCCATTTTTTCCACCTGTGTCAAATGTAGGTCGAAATCTAACATAAATTCTACCTAATTATGGAAAATCTAATACCCGAAGATTCAATACCAGTTGCGTTCGATTTTGCTTGACCGTGGACACTGACTGGAGAAAGAGCGGGGTACCTACCACAATTAGAAGCAGACCACAATTACAAGCCTTCACCGCATGTGACGTTCTTAGTTATCATAAACGTATCATAATACATAAATGATGGGTTTTAAAACTATTAAGAATAAATCTCACTTTTTTTAATGATGTGTTCCAGGTAGGTTCCTTTGGTAGAGTGTACAATAGCACTTAATACCTATTAGTCAAGCCAGTGAAGCTAGCCAGCACTAGGAATTACTACAATTTCAATTTCACCACACACGCAACACCATTCCAGCTCACTTCATTCTCCCTTTATTTGCTTATATTTACTTTACTTTGGTACTTCATTACATTTTTAATGATGCAATGCTTCCACTGGAATGGCTATGAGCATTAAGCTATGCATAGTGCATATTGTTCTCAGGGTTGGTTTTAATATAATATTGACATATCGGGAAACAACTTTACTTCATGCAGTTTGAACCGTCGGGACTCCTTCAGTTATTATATTATGATGTTCTGAAATTAAGTAATTCCTTGGAAAGGTGTCAAATATAATGTTTTACAACTTTTAAAATCAGTAATATCATCTTTGCCCTTGAAAAGGGTTAGTGTAACGTTTGACACCTTTTTGAACTGATAATGCCATAATTCAATGCATGGTTTCGGTTTGCCCTTGAACTAATACTTAAGCTAACATATTCTGTTTTGCCTTTTTTCGTATTGACAAATAATTTCATGCTTTGCCCGTGAAAAAAGCTGTATAATATTTTACACCGTTTCGAATTAATATGTCATGCTTTGCACCCTTAAAAGAAAATTGGTTTTATGTTTGACACAGATCTTTTAAATCCATAAAATTTCATGGTTTGCCCTTGAAAAAAGTTAATACATATCCTCATTTGCACTTTTTTGAAAAGTTATCAATGTACCTACACTTGTTTTTCCCCGGCTCAACTTATATGGCGTCATATTTGCAAGGCTCCTGATCGTAGTACTCGTGGTTTACATTAGTATTGTAATATTATAAAATAAAAGAAGATAAAAATTCTAATTCTAGAAGGACAGTGCAAAGATTAGGATTTAGAACCTAAACCTCTGAGATATCCAATGCTAACTAAGATAAATGCATAAGCCTTTCCTGTTCCTAGTAGTAGTTCCTCCACTATGGCTAATGGCTCCAGGCACAGTACTACGTAAGTATATATAGTACTACCTATATAGGTTACTCTTAAACAATTTACAATTTACAATTAGCATGAAACACAAACACCACAACTGGGATGCTACAGGATTACTTATTATCTTCTTGGCAAATGTGCTAAAATACAGCATTCCTTGTTGTTGCTCATCTTTTTTCGTTTGGGGTGGGGTGGGGGTGCTATATTAAAGATAGTAAATATTCAAACATAAGCTGTTATAGACCATTAGGCAGGCATATTAATAGTTACATTCGCATTCGTCTGATTCGTCCTCTTCCCTTGACTTTGAGACGAGACTCACGTCGACTTGGAAAATAATCGAGGCTATATGCTAAAAGGAAAAAAAAAGCTTGCAGTCTTGAATATAAGCAGATCTCCACTTCCACTCCTACCTAATCAACAGCTATACCACTGCACCAATACAAAATCGAGACAAGTCTTTATGACTTTGCACACACACACACACTCACAAAAACTGCATATTATGACGATGACGAAGCTTGCGGCAAAGGGAGTTTGTGGCTGACTTTTGTGACTTGGAAGGAATGTCGACTGGTGCACCAAAGTACCTCGGCACATGGACGGACATGGCATCGTCAAGTAAAGTCAAGTCAGTGAGTCAGTAGAATAGGCTCTTGGACGGACAATTTTGAACGTCATGTCATGTGTGACTGACTGACAGATCTGACTCCGTACGTATTTATTATCACAATATTAACAATAGAAAAAGTAAAAAGTAATAACTTTTTTGCTCGTAGGTAGATGCATATAAGTACTGGCTCCTTTCATTATACTATGTATTTGTATTTAATACTAACACTACGTGTTTAAATGGCAAAAAACTCACTAATGTACTTCCATACCTGCATTACTGATATAGGGTAACAACATACGTTATAAAGCAAAATTCTAAAGTACGGGGTTTAAATGGGGAACGGTTGGCAATGCAATGGCAATGGGAAATGGCAACAAGCAAATAACCTTATGTAAGTAATGGGAAATGTGGGATTGACTTAATTGATATATCTATTGTCTATTGATTGCAAGCTTAAGGTAAGGGAAAAGGGAACATATTATAGTATAACGAAGATACCTACATACTCTGTAATAACAACTTTTACATCCCATTGTTTTGGCTTGACTTAACTCCCACGAATTGCAGGTTCCTTATGACTTATAATGACGGCGTATTGTGGTTTTAGACTTGAGGATTTGGGAATGATTATACGTTCAGTGAATTGTGGCTTTCCTATTAAATTGCTGGAACTGGAATTGGAGAACTAGAACTTGGAACTTCGAGACGGTACACATAAATTATAGGGACTATGTGTATGTACATACTACAGGAAAAATTATTTTATATTTTGACATGATGGATTAATTCAATTGCTTCGTGACCAGCGAGGTAAAACTCGGAACATGCAACACGATTAGTTTCCTCTGTATCTACTTAATAATCCACAATGATGAAATTGCATGTGTAATACAAGACACTATAGACACGAGAACACTTTTTTTTGCGAGCATATTCTATACATTTTCATTTATTTAAATAAAAAAAAAACTATATTGTATATAAGTAAGCACATGTTAGACTTTTTATTACTCGAGTATTACGGGTACATAGGTACTTTATTAAGTACTTATATGTATTGCGTATATTGGGTATAATATGCCCCATTTTTTCCCTTCTGAATCCGATCCGACTAGGGAAATATTTGTGTTAGCGTTTTGACCTGGACTACAGAGCCACCGGGTAACCAAACCATAATGTGTGTGTGGGTAATGACCATCTTTCATTAGATTAGAGTAAAAATTATTGATCGCACAGTCCAATTCAAAGAGTCTACGTATTCTGTAACGCCGGAAATTCTGTGTTAGGTTTTTTTTATATTTTGGTGAGCCTGCTGACTCTGAAATACTTACTCTGAATCAATGACTTTTAGGCAAGAGTAGCAAGGTTTGGTTAACTGTAGTTTCTGCTCGCTTAAGCATTTTTTTTCCATTTGTCCACCCTACTGATACTGCATTTCATTGTGGCATTATGGAGTTAACTTACTTTTCCACAGTTCAGGGATAAAGAGTGTGATCGGTGTATAACTTTTATAGATTTATGCGGATCCCATTTTATACCGTGACCATGGATTGGCTGGTGAGCTCAATGAATTGAATGAAGACTCATAAAATAAATCAGGATTGTAATCGGCTGCAGCAGTAGAGTGGGAGTAATAATAATAATAATAATATAGGTCACTGCCGTTGCCGCTACTCTAGTAGGTCTAATTAGATCTAGATTTCATTTAAAAATTGAAATTACAGCCGAGAACGAACTTTAACCCGATTGTACTACAAGTACCCAGAATTTTAAAAAACCATTTAAGTATGTTACAAAGTCAACTACGTATAAAAAAAACCTGAAGCATGTGATAGAAAGTTTGACAAATAAATTGTAATAAAAACTGTTATCTGCAAGAATAACATTTTTTAAAATTACGATTTAATTAGAACTATCTATCGCGCACTAGTCATTAGAAGCCAGTACATTTTAGTAAATGTTACATAAAATAATATTCTAGTAACAACAACTATCGAGTATATTTCATGTTTTAATTCAGCCCCGTGGCCTAATTGTAATATAAGTACATGGTAGGTGAAACTAGAAATACTATACTATATAGTATTCTTACGATAAGAAACATGAGAAACATTCGGGAAAAGGAGAATATCAAATTAGTAATTAGAACAAAATTATGAATCATAGGGTTATGATATCATATATATTACAATGGTAAATTCAAGGAAAACATTCTATTTGTCTTGGGTAAATTATGGAAATAAAGTCTGTCTGTACCATAGAATAATATTATAATAAATATACATAATAAGGTACTGTAGCAAATGATCTCATTCATTCCTAATCAAAAGGCAAAATACAGCAGTAAACTGAAAATAAAAGTGTTACAGTTGCATTTTTCATTTGATTAGGGATATTTTAATAGGTTTTGGAATGAATTTTTAGCACGTACAAGGTATGTAGATACATGTAAGACGCTTCCCAGCTAGTATTACCATTAATATCGCTTGTATTGCCTATGCAATCATAGTAGTATGCCTGTAGGTACTTTTACTCAAACAAATACTTTATTGACATCTCATTCGAATTACCCAGCAATTCAAATATGTACTCGTCACTCACCATTCACAGGAAAAGCATGATTAAACTTTACACCGCGAATGGTTCATAATGACTTTAATGTGCCACCACAAAATCAGTGGATTTAGTGACTCAAACAAAATGGATTCGAGCTATTAAGTTTCAAATCGAATCATAACGATGACGCCCGATTCTGCATAAATAATTCAAGATTCATTGCTCTGGGACCTTAAGGAGCCTTGCAAATATGACGTCATTTTGAAGTTCGGCAAAAGTGGAAATATAATTACTTATAGAATATCATATCTAAACAATATCTAACATATCAATTAAATTGTTTCCAAAAACCTTAAAATAAGATAATTTACATTTTTTAAAAAATTTTAAAAGCATTAATATACTTAACATTGTGAATAAAGTGTAAAATATTAAATCAACCTTTTGAATAAAGAGTGACACATTGCATAATCGATAGTTTCAAAAATGACAAAACGTTAAGTTAACTTTCAAAAATGACAAAACGTTAAATTAACTTTCAAAAATGACAAAACGTTAAATAACTGTTCCCAAAATGACAAAACATTAAGTAAACTGTTTCAAAAATGACAAAACATTAAGTAAACTGTTTCAAAAATGACAAAACGTTAAGTTAACTGTTTCAAAAATGACAAAACGCTGAGATAGTAGTTTAGAAGGTATTAAAACATGTAATAGCCAGTTTCAAAACTAACGTTCCCAGACAAAATATTAAGTTATCCTTTAAACAAATAGCAAAACATAAAACTGACACTTCGAACGAGTGTAAAATATGACCTTTTTAATAAAAAAAACACGAGCATCATATTAAATCAACACTTTGAAAAAAGGGCAAAACTGGTAAAACAACCCAATAGTATTTTTTTAAAAAGTTTACAGCATGATAAATATTTTACACACTTCCAAACCCTTTTCAAAAATGTCAATAACATCAGAATTGGGAAGCCCCAATGATGACTAATATTTGTCAAGGGGAGAAGATCAGAGAAGTGATATTTCGCTTTGTAAGCCTCTGGAGCCAAACTTGAGGTTCTACTATTTCTCATATTGTACTGTGCAAAGTGGTTCTGCGAGAGTGGATTTTATAACAGGTAAAGGACATCTATTAATTGCATGTTGACAGCAGCAGGGAATGCGTGTTATTCAAAGTCAAACTAACTAGTAATTCTAAACTAGCTTCTACACAAATCTTGACTTTAAATGGACGACTGAAACAAGTAGTTTCCACTCCAATAGGCTGGCAGATTGACTTGACTTCCTTCATTGTATGTTGGACGTGACATCGATCCAAGATTAAAAGGACTCGCTTTGACGTGAACTGACTGTGGACCGTGACCGTGACAGGTGACAAAGTTGATAGTTGGTGTTGTGGACAAACAACAAACAAGTGGGAGTGGGACAGGAGCGACCGTTCGAGTCCGTGACGGTGGTACGATACAGTCAAGTCAATACCAGCAAGCAGAAGTGTGTGTCTCTTGTGTGATAGTAAGTTGAACTAAATTCTTCGGTAATTGAACTTTGATTTTTATCTGTCATCTGTTGATTGTTGATCTAATCGTTTAATTTTTTTAGCTGTTTAATTTGTAAATAAAAGTACTTATAAATTGCACTGTCAGCTGTGTTAAGTGCACGAACTTAATTGGGAACTGGGAACGCTATCCAATAAATCGGATTTTTTTTTATTATTGACATATTTTAAAGTGAGTAGTGTAAGATAGTTAATCGTGTAGGATGAGGTGCCCTAACTGTGGCCGGGGGCTCTTACTGACTGTGGTTTGGTCATTATTGTGTATATAAATAAAATTTAATACCTGTCACCTGTTTTAAAATTTGGCAAGGAAAAGACATCGCAGTTTTAAAGTTGGGATTTAGACATTATAATTGCCTGAGCACAGTTAGAGCACCCGTCCACAGTTGTGACACCGCACCCTACTCATGCACTTAAGTAGCTAGCTATCAGTATAGCTACTATCTATGGACTGTACTTTTTTAGTACATAATATTTATACGGTGCTTGTTGTAGTATTTAAATTCTTGAAAATATGACATCATAGAAATAGAAATGGCTCTTTTGAGATTCGTGAATGTTATGTTTTGCACTTTGTACTTATAAATGTTAATGTCATATTTTACTGTTTTCAGAATGTTAATTTTTGTACTTTTCAAAACATTTTGTGTTTTGCCTATTTTGATAGAAAGTTTTTTCCTACATTGAATTTTATGACATGATGTCTTGTAGTACAAATATATTTGCAAGAATTAATTATAGTGTATATTGTGTGTGTAGGTAGCTATATTGATTTCGATACAATTTTATGACTTCATAATATCGTAAATTGTTAGCTTTGCGCTATAGCGAATCCAAAATGACCAAGAATTACTGCTACTAATATTATGTTATCCGCTTCCAATTATGGCCAGTGGGTGCACGTGTTTTTTCTACTTTTGCTCTTTTTAAAATGTTTCAGGAACTTGCGGCCAGGCAGTAACGCTACAAACTCTACTCTAACGTCGCTAACTTGAAAAGAAATTTAAGTCATATTTTGGTGCCGTGTTGGATTTGGATAAACTATGGCTTTCCAACATCAAGCTGGGACTGCAATGGAGTGTCTAAGTGTGAGTAATTTAAAGACTACATTACATGTAAAAAAGGATTTTCATTCCTAAAATAAAACACGAACTTGGGATTATAATCATTAACTCGATGAAACTGTAGTAGGAAAATAATATTTGTTTAATTTGCTGTAGATTCCTATCACACTTCATAAGGAGCTGAGTGTGGATTACGAAGGTCGAGAAGTCATGAAATGTGGTTTTAAAATCGGAGGTGGGATCGATCAGGATTTTCATCACTCTCCTCATGGCTACACGGATAATGGTGTTTACATCACACAAGTTGTTCATGGATCTGCGGCAGATAAAGCTGGACTCAAAGTTCATGATAAAGTTTTACAATGTAACGGTTATGATTTTACAATGGTAACACATAAAAAAGCTGTGGATTATATCAAGAAGAATCCAGTTTTGAATCTTTTAATTGCACGCCGGGGTGTGACTTCAACTTAAGGGATGTGGTAGTCAGGATTTTTTTGTGTGAGCTTTGGAATGCTGAATTGCAGATTATAATTCTTTTGTGGTATTACGGTCCTTTGCGACCCACTAATTAACGAACTTGCTTTATTGTCTTGTATTTTTGTCGCGTAATAAGTTTTACTGATTTACAAGGTTCGGTAGGTAGATTACGAATTGCGGTGGTCCTTGGTTTAAGTAAAAAAGAACAGTTAACATTCCACATAAGTAGTTTAAGGTATGTAATAAACTCAAACGTGTACAAAGAAGTAATCGATTTTTCCTAAAAAATAATAATATACTTATATAGAGGAGAGAGAACTTGAAAACTTTATTTACACTGGTATAGAACCAATAGCCATTTTTGTTTGGATTGTTTAATGTTACTTCAGCTACTTAATATAAATGTATATTTAACTTTTGTAAATAAATTTGTGATTAGTTCAAGTAGAAAGTAGCATTCCCTACCAATAATGTTATACAGACAGATTACTCATTTGTAGAAAATATAAGACTTAAAAATGTTTTGCAGCTCCTGAGCACTCCTGTAAGAGTCTCTAGTAGATGTCAGCTTTCAAAATCCTTCCAGTGACTTCATGGTGGAAATAGTTACAGCACCAAGTTTTTATACCTGGTTAAAAATAAAAAAAAATAACCCAAATAATTATATTTGTATAATCATACTCTATTTTATACCAGATGTATTTTAGTACTTTTTGCCATAGTAGTTTAGTATTAATGTCGCCATGATTCCTTTTGTCCAGTTTTTGGTCTGACGAATGTTCAAACCGGTGATCCGTCTATTACGATGCAAATGTCCATTAAGAATTGGATGTTTCGTTAAAAGTTAAAATATATTTTATATTCTCTTGTAAAAATTCATTTTCAATTTACAAGCTAAATACAGATTTTTGTATTTACTTTTACATGTTATGATGATGGACGTCTGCAAAAACATCCATCAGTAGAACTTTACTACACTTGTAGTTTTATATTTTTCTTATACAACTACACAGTAAAGTACAGCTCTAGAAATTATCCGAGGAGTCCAATCCCAATGCCATTATAATGCAAAAATTCCTGTAAAGTTCCAACTAACAGTATAGTTGACTGAAATTATTGATAGTGATTAAGGGTTAATTTTGAAAATTGTGCCGTATTAAATTTAAAGTTCGTTTAAAAACAAATTAACATACCTACTTATATTGACATATGCTAAAAATTGACACATGGACCGAGGGCAGGTGTGTAATAAATAAACGTAATAATGTAGGTACGTGCTGACGTATTTAAATTTATTTGATTTTTTATTTGAATTGATTTAACCCATATTTAACCTATTCGCAGCGGAGCTGAGAAACCGTGGAAAGAATGCTTTACAAAAGTACTTTTTCTAGAAATTACCTTTTTCAAAAAGTCAAAACTAGAAATAACATTTTCAAAACCACTCAAAACTAGTAACTAACACTTTCAAAAAGGTCAAAACAATAAATTAACACTTTCAACAAGATCAAAACAACGAATTAACACTTTCAAAAAAGGTCAAAACAATAAATTAACACTTTCAGAAAAGATCAAAACAATAAATTAACACTTTCAAAAAGGTCGAAACAATAAATTAACACTTTCAAAAATATTTAAAACTAGATATAATACCGTTTCGAAAAGGTA
>JAQFZC010001040.1:0-35439 GCA_034695205.1 Dicyrtoma fusca | reverse complement strand
TTGGAATGTAGGTACATACGTCAGAGAGTCGTAATCTTTGACGCGGTGCAAACCCAACACCTTTACCCACCATTGACTATGTACATACATACATAAACTGCATCTGTGTATGTAACTATGTACAGGGACAGTCTAATTCCAAGTGGAGAGTAGCATAGGTACATAGGTATGCACAAAAGGGAAGATGAGCCTGCTGACCATGAACGAAATTGTCTTTTACTTCTAGAAGAGAGAACAGAGACAGAGAGCTGAAGCAGTGAGTGCTTGAGCAAAGGTTGAGCTCACCAGTGTTGATTTTATATTCGTAGATGAATTTATGCAAGAGATTGTTTTGAAGCTCACGAGTCTCTCGATATGAGTCCAGCCCGAGCGATCCACCAAAAGAAGTAGATAGAAACTGATGCGGCAAAAATGAGTAGCTCTGAAACAACCTCCTGGCCATCGTCATCTTTACTTATCAGGAAGATCAAGAGACTAAAGAACATAAGCACCATGATCTCACCATGAGTTACACTTAAATTTGAATTTTAACCATCAAGTATACGACCTGGGAGAGAGACAAGGAGCTTCACCAAAGATAACTAAAGACTTTAATATTTATTTTTTTTTTATTTCTTTTAAAACTCCAACTATGGCTCCAACCCTGCAACTGCTCTACATAATCGCTCCACATTATTTCCCCTTGTAATGTGAAGTTAACGAGAGGGATTTTCAGTTTCCTAGTCAATCCTCTCTAATCCCTGTTATATAGGATTTAAGCTAGGCTTGTACCTACATCTCTACCTGCAGCTCACACACTGCCCAGTGCAGTGCATTCCTTCCTTCCTTCCTTTGCGGCTCAGTAATGGATGTACCTACTAGAAAGTATACAGACAGCAAGATGCAACTATGGACATTGGACATCTTGGAAACAGCTACATGTGTACATAGCGGGAGTAACAAGATTTTCAATCTTTTATTGCAGAGGGACGCATGATTCATGAGGCACTTTGTAGTAGAAAAGTGCATGGAGTACCTGCAATGTATATTTATAGCATCTCTCCATTCCTTGGTACACTTTGATTTTTCATCTTTGTGATCTGTGCTACGGTGATGGGATGGCTATGGCTATGGCTATGGTGTACTGAAGGAATATAAAATAATAACACTTGTAGTGACAGTGTTCGTTGGAGCTATTTAAAGGCATGCCCCTGGCCTTTTTGCATACGTGCCTGTGCCTATACATACATACCTATAGTGGGTCGTACATACGACGCACATGAGTGAGTGCTACAGACACATTGTAGTACGCTATCTGTTGTGATTACCATATGGTCACAAATCATCTTTTGGCTTGAGTATCACGACAGTTCATCACGCATCCAACCACGTCCTTTTCAGCCTGACTGAATCAAAATTGCATCGCTCATACTCAAAAGCTCTCAATGTGTATTCGCCACTCAATTTAAGGCTATCATAGCAGACAATAATAAGACGAGATGTGTGCTTCACTGAGGTGGGGTCCAGCTCATCAAATCGTCCAAATACTTATGTAAAACATGTACTCACGTCCGTATTTACAATCACCTTCATGCAGACACGACCAAACACACGTAAGAATTACATAGCTGATGAACTCCGTTGTTTTTTCCCCCTTTTTTCCCTTCCCCATCTCCTTCATGCACAGACAGTATTACCTATGCATTTACTTATAGACTCATAAAAACTCATAACTCTCAGGCCTTATAGGTATATACCGCTCTCAAGCATGAAGCTTTATGGGTGCAGATATACATACGTACAGGGTGTACATACGGCTACATCATCCAGCGTAGTAATAATAGTAATAATAAGGCCCAAGGAATTTCAACAACAAAGCACCTCATTTGTAAGCTTTAAGTAAGCGTAAGATTGCTTTCAACAATAGCCACTGAAGCCCTACCCCTCCCCATCAGTCAATATTGGTGAGAATCCTCGTAAAATTCAAAAATTAAATGCAAACACTCACTCTCACTACAAACTGGGCGCTCTGTTATTCTATATGGATATGCATATAGAGCCTATTATAGAAATCTATCCATACATTTTATAGTGTAGGTATCTATACTATATATATATATATATATATCAGTAACGCCCAAGCAGTATCATGGACTGACGCACATGCCTGAGAGTGTAGCCGAGAAACCATTGTTTTCATCATTTAGCCTTTATTATCTTGATTATTATAAAAGTGCAGACATGAAATTTTATCTATGAGACGCAGTGAATCCTTTCATTATGTTGATAGCATAAACATATATTTTGTTCTTCATGGGCCACAGATAGGTAACTAATTTGTCATGATTTGATTATGCTTCACGCTGGAACTTGTTCTGCAAAAAGACCATGTGATCACGTGGGAAGACCATGAAGCAGAACTTGTTAACTGACGCTCTCAACCCTCTGCACATAACACACACACACACACACACACATTGCACAGCTTACCTATATAGCCTCCTTTTTGGAAACCATTACAACCAGTAGACACTTAAAACAGTATGGTATATGTATTCCTATTAGTTTCCTATAGGATTATTATTACTACGAACAATTCATATTAGATACTTTTTCTCACAAGAATCACACTAAACACTAACCAAATCCAAGCCAAACTAAGTATGTATGTATACCCCTGAACATGTAAATCTCCCTCCTGACGTACCTACGATTATTATTACACAAAAAAAACTCAATGGAAAATAATATGAGAAATAACTTTGCAAATTTATGCAATATATACCTAATCTATCGTCTTTTAGCCGTACGATTGGGGGTACACAATCACGAAGACGAATAATATGTGAACAATGTTGCAAATTTGATGGGGAATTCTTAATAGGCACATGGTAATAGTGTAGCAGTGTAGCCACGTAGTGGTAGGTATATACCTAGGTAGGTACATTATATATACTTATATTCAATCCATACTACACAATCCTTTCCAAATTAATTACATAGTTGATCATTCAGCCAGTTTCCAGGCAGGTAGGCAGACAAACAGGCAGGCTAGCAAGCAAGCAAGCTGATCCTGCTCAAAATTTAAACGTATCTATGTAGGTTCAATGTGTTCAACATCTCCAAATGAATAGAATGTGGAAAAACGTGCCGTGGATATCGGCACATACAATAGACGACGGAATTGTACTTTTGCTAAAATGCACAGAGAGACAGAGGGGTACCTATACCTATGCATACATACTTTGCTGGTTTGGTTTTAGTTTTGATATTTTCCTTTCTGGACTTGAGATGTGGGATCCAGCCGAACCTTTTTCTACCAGATCAGCTCTAAAGCTAAAATCTTTTTATTTATCACCTTTGCCTCTACACTAAAAAAATCTGCAGGACTTTTAGACACTAAGATGTGTTATACACACTCACGATTATCATCACCATCGAATAATGCAATGCACTACCAAAACGAAAATGTAGGTAATTTATAAATTATTGTGATAGTGTGTGTACTCATCATGTTCATGGTGTGTAGTGTAATGTGTAGCTTGTATAGTTAATTACTTTTAAAAAATAAACAATTTCTCAGACTTCAACACATACCCATTACATCTCAAATCTATACACAAATATGGCTCTATTCTTGGACGGACAGCTACGTGTATGTATACGTACATTCTGTGCACCATATTATTATTATTATTATTATTACCGTGCATAAGTGGCTCAAAATTCACTCGTCGGTCTCTCGGACTCCTACCTGCCCCATGAAACAAAGCTGATGCTGCAAATTTTTAATTGGAACACACACAGGAAAAAAATGAAGCCTAAAGATCCTTTTTTCATCTGCAAAATGCAAACTCTTGAGTCTCAATGACTTGTACACTGCTTATTTCCATCCATTTATTACCACGAGCACTAGTGTCCTAAACAGAACTATATTGACTATCCTATTTGAGAGAAAAGGATTTTGGGGGAACAAGAACTGATACTGCTTAGAAGTATAATAGCAATAAACACATTTTCTTGAGTGATTTGATGGGTTTGGCTGGTCAGTGCAGTGGTGAGGAGAGTCGGAAAAGGGAAAAGTAAAAATGAAGGATACCACTCACATCTTGGAGTAAAAATATCGTAGGTGGAGAGATCATGTAAGTCGTTAAAATAGTTGGCTCGCTAACGCATCTGAATACACACAAGAAAGAACAAAGAGTTTGACTGTGAGATTGATGATTGTTCCATGTGATGTTGACGCAATATTAGTTTCACTTTAACAACTACAACAACTACATTTTTCCTTGTTGCATTTAACACACAAGTAGTACTACCACCATTACCTACATTTTACTTCTTTTTTTTGTAAGATTAACTATATTTAGGGGAAATAAACGAATGCAATTGGAATGAATATACATAGGTAATCCTATGCATCCATAACAGCAACAGTATATCAGTAGAAGCATTTCAATAAAACAATAAGTGAGTCAATTTCAATTTATAACACCCCTCATATAATGGCATCACGACTGAAGGTGCAATATTAGTAGTTTTTTATTCTATTTGCTGTATTATGGACATAATAATAATTAAAGAAGAAATCGCACCATCATATTAAGGAGCTTTCCGTGTATTGCAGGTTCAGGTAATTACTATTGATATTACAGCCCTAGGACAGACACAGACATTCCCCTTCTGACTAGTGAGTGTATATGAGTAATTATGACAAGTGTTCGAGTTGGAATTGGAATCCAAACTCCACTGTAATACTATGTACATAATATGTACCTACAAATGATCAGGATCAAAACCGAAGTCAAAGGATCGAGTCATGACAGACGAGGAATGCTAATGAAGCGGACATTTCAAAAAATATTATCCAATGAATCATTCTGCATAAATACAAATATAGGTAAATACTCGGTTATATATGGACATGGACTTGATGGAAAGCTGATTCGCTGAATGAATTAGATTTCTCAATATAATTACCCAGTCCATTTCCAAGTTTACGACTCAGGTGCATTTAATAAAGTATTGGTCTGGTCAGCACTGGTTGCACTGTGGTACTTGTTCTCTGTGTCTATGTGTGTGTGTGTGTGTGTTAAGTATTAACAATTATTATTCACATTTACAATGCAAAGGAGCATTAGACATAAAATGTAAAACTATCCGCACTACTCATCACACCAAGCAACCAACTATAGCCACGAACACATCAGCCAGCCGGCCAGTCAGTCAGCCAACCAACCAACCAACTAACCAAGTTAAAATAAATGTGTGGGTGGATTGAACTGAATTGGTCATTCTGACTCCAAAAGGTTTCCATTCACTTACTGGAATTCCTAATCCCTTCCTTAGCAAATGTATGTCAATATATGTAGGGTGAGTGTGGGATTTTCATTTTCATTCTTGCTTAGCCAGTCAGACATATTATGTAGGTATGTATATACATATGTACCTACTCTGTCTGAATCTGAATTGGTTCTCCCAAATAACAAGTGAAACAACATTACGAACAACAAAAACAACATCATCATCCCATCATCATGATTAGATGAATGGACTGATGGACTATCATGGAAACTATTAAACTCTGTTATTTTTTTCTCTCTCTCTCTCTCTCTCTTGCTCAGTTTTCTTTCCCTGGCCTTCCCTTGGCCGAGCCTAGGATCGAGTTGTGAGATGGAAGAAATAAAAATAAGGGCTCATTAAAGGTGAAAAGTTAAAAGTCCAAGTACCCAAGGAGTGTAGCACAGTATCACAATACACCAAAGTGTTTTATTTTATCGAGAAGGAGGGTGGCGCCTCCATCTCATGACATGCTTGATGACATTCTACTTTCAATGTACACCTAAAAGTATACATAACTATTTACTTTGGACCCACCTCCGGGGTCAAAGGGTGCTCCAGGCTTGGGTGTTATGGGAGAACTCGATAAAATATCTGTATTTTGGCCCAGCACGAAGACAAAATAAATAAAACCTATAATAAACGTATGCAGGAAGGATTTAAGGGAGCAGAAGTAGCAAGCATCATGCAGAACAGCGGTCAGTCCTCCAACAGACCGGCGTAAAGAATTTCTCCATAATTTCAAGCAAGAAAAATAATATAAAAAAAAATTGTAGATCATTTATACAGCAGTATACGTAAGGAGCGAGCAAACCGTTCCAGAGATGGCTGATACTATTATGCCATATTTTCCCGAACAACCCTGCCTGCCTACTACGTCTACGGACCAACCTAAGGTGTAAAAGTGTATAGGTACATATAAATGATGCAGACAGATTTCTCTTTGCTCCATTTACATCATCATGAGTTAGTGAGTGAGACCTGAAGGAAGATGTGTATCATCGATGGATGTGGCTAAATACATTTTACAATTTACAGTTTACATTACACAATGCTCTAAAGAGGCAGGAGCAGCAGTCTTGCCTGCTATGGAGAATGTAGATGCTTGTCTTTTACTCTCATCTTTGCATTCCACAAGATCCCAGCACACCGTGGATCTTCCCTTTAGTGTACAGACAGATCCTCACACTGTCTGTTGCATTTAACATTTTTGTAGCCAAATCTGTCTAGTAGTAAGTACAATAAAAACCATCCATGATGATTCATGTATGTACATATAACAGAGGCCTTTGGTGCATACATATGCGTATCCTATCGCTTCACTTCTGTACTTGAGTCCAATTCAAATTCAATCCAATAATCCAATCGAGTCCAATCGAATAAACTAAGGCTTGGCTTTTGACTCGACGGAGCTCCGAAAATGTTCAACTTAAAAGATTTCGACAAGAAAATACTAAACATGCAATACGTCTTCTCATCCCTCTGAATTTCAATTGGATTGAATTGGATGGAGACAGTAAGCCGGGGGAGACGGATAGGGAAGTGACAAGACTGAGTATTTGGTGGAGTGATAGTTTAGTCCTTTTTTTTTTCTCTCTCTCTCTCTTTCGCTCCGTGTGATTTTTGTCAAGAGACGATTTTGGCTTTCCATTCAATTATTTTCGACACGTGCGCTCTCCAGTGGAACGATGATTTTTTGGTTTTCCCTCGGCGACGGCATTCGGGTGTTCAATTTATGAGCTCATTCCTTTAGCGGGCTAACTACTTTTGCTGATTTTTACCAACTCTCTCGCCTCATCTGTAGTCTCAACGCCCAAAATGGGTAAGGGGAAAAGACAAGCTTACAATTTATTTAACTTCCCAACTTCCACCGTGATAATTACCCTCACGGCAATAACTTTTCCAAACATCCAATTCCATGCCTACCTACACACACACACAGCACAGGCAGTCTGCAGAGCTAGTGTCTACGATAAATCGCCTAAGTACCTTCAGACAGTGCAGGCCATGTATATTTGGTTACTTTACATGATCTTGTCTGTCCATATATACCTACCTATTCTTGTGCATTTGTATTCCTCTTATTTGCACACAGTCAACGTCTCGAAACGGTAGAGGAGACTGTATCGGAGCGATTGATAGGATTTGACATGATTGCTTGCTCATTTTTTTCTTAGCCATTTTTGCAGTTTCAGTCAGCCAGTTACTTTGGAATGCGCAAAGAACCAACAAAGCTATGTATGTAATGTACATATCGTCTCTTAAGAAGCAAAACGATGTACATCCAGTTTTTGCTAAAAGCAAAATGATGCATATCCACAAACTCTTAAAAGCAAAATGATGCACATCCACAAGTACACGCATGGATATGCATCATTTTGCTATTAAGAGTTTTTGGATACGCATCGCTTTGCTTTTAGCCAAAAGTGGATGTGCATCATTTTGCTTCTTAAATGACGATATGTACGTACAAACTAATTTTGTGTTCTTGTGGTTGATAATGAGCACAGCCCATGTATTTGTCAATTTAAACCATTTCAATAATAAAAAAAATTAAAACAATTACTTTAAACCCTTGGCGTTTCCTTTGCCATATAAGTATCACGCTAAAGTTTTTTTTTGTTTTTTTTACTTGTTACAGCTCTATGGCACTTGCTCTAGCTTTGGATTTTGGATTTCCCTGTACATAGGTAAAATGACGGCATGACATGACTGCGAAGCAATCGCGTTTTTATTATACATACACACAGTATGAAGCATTCCACAGCATTTGATTTACATGGGGAGCCCAAGAGAATGAGGCAGGAGACTGAGGATACACAAAGGATTTATTAACACATACAAAACATAAAATGATGAAGACAAGACAAGACAAGAGCAGGAGAGAGAAAGACAGAACTGGTGAACGGTTAGTTTTTCTAGTCTTCATTTCATTCTCACCATCATCAAACACACACACACACACACACACACACACAACAAAAGCCTCTGTCTTTTTTTTTATGACGGCGACTGTTTTTGAGAAAACTATTCTCTCATTGTAAATTCTGCAAGCTCATCCTGTCAGAAAGGCCCAGAAGAATGGAAATACCGAGTCTACATGGAAGTAGGTACTTTGAGTTGGAATGAGGAAAATCCTGTCTATCTTTATTTCCACGTTCCAGCAGAATCTCAATAATTTTCACATGGATGATGGAACAACAATGCAATGCTAAGGGGAAGGAACTAAATTATCTCATACTGTCCATCGTCAAATACCGATCCATGGAATTATATAGGTACCTACCTAGCTTCTACTGCTCCTATTTATCTGATCACCGTCTTTATTTTTGCTACCAGTACCAGCATACTTTCATTCATTCAGCCATCCATTCATTGAAGAATCTCCATGTGTTTTCTTTGTAGGTAAATGAGTGGAAGGAAGCCAGGGCATATGGCTCCGGCAAAAGGACACAAGACTGACGAATCGTGTGTGTGTGATACGAGCACCACGAATTTCCTGGTTGCCATCAAATCCTCTCAAAATCTCTGTGCTATGACATACCAAGGTCCTAAAGCGTCTGGAGAAGACAGAGACATATGTGTCTCCTAAAGCTACACGCACAGCCTGGCTAAGATCAATGGAAGGGGATGCTGGGGGTGCTTACGTACATCCTACACATCCTACGATGGGAAAATCCTGTAGAATGGGAGCTGTATCATGTTAAGAAATAGAAATTAGACCGAAACACTTGTTTCCTCTCTCATTTTCACCAAGTAATTTGTACGAGGAAGTGGGGAAGTCCTGTCTCTAATCTCCGAAGAGCATGTGCATAGGTGTTCCGTATGCTTTGTGGGTCTAAAACCTTCCTTAATGGTGCCTTATGACTGTGACTGTGAGCTTCGGATTTCGCATGTATCTTCTATATTAAGATTTTATGGGTAGTATTCTCTGTACGGATGCTTTCTTTGCATTTGCTCAAATTGCCAACGGAAAAAAAATAACAATTATATTTGTGACACAGATAGACACATGTAGAATGGAGGTTGCTGTACTTGTAATTGTAACATGGACTGACGTGAGATTGTGGAAGTCTTGTAGAGCAGGTTAAACACTGATCATCCGGCGTCACCCTTCTGCCTCTTTCTCTCTCTCTTTGCCACCACCACCATCACTCAAGAGCCCGTTAACTTCCCGACTTCCTTATCTGCCACAACCATCGTAGCTCCAGTCTCTCAATTTCTTCCACTTTGGCCAGCTCACCTAACCCAACACATTATAACCGATGACGGAGACTCACTGCTACATATTTTGAAGAAAAAAAAACTCCATTTTTATAATGCTCTCGTCCCTACTTTTTCTGCGACAATATTCTACCTTTTGACAATGTAGACGGTAATTTAAAAAAAATAACACACATGGATTTGTAACAGTGAAGCTATGGAGCTATGCATATGGAAAATTTCCTGACTGCCTCTAACTTCCTTCCTACTTTTATCTTGTCTTGATGAAGTCAGTTTTCGTCTGTCTATCTGTCTTTCATCTTCTTACTGTATCTGAGGATCGTGAGGAGAGCGTCTCCCGTGTTATGTGTGCTCGCTCAGTCCTTTGGTATTTATTTCTTTGGATGCTGGGACAATTTCTTCCAATGTATGTACCTACGTACATTTTCAAGATAGAATCAACCAGAGTCTCACCACAACCGTCAAGTCAAGTCATGGAAATCAGGGAAGGCAGCAAAAGACATGGCATGGCATTATACACGACAGTACAAGACAAGACACAAGACAAGACAAGACAAAGTTAAACTGCACCAAACATAGGTAACATATAACACATGGAATCCTCTGCATAATGTATACCTAGGTAGGTATCTGGATTGCAAAAATATCAACCACAAATAAATCTCTAGCTTTAAACTTTTAGTCAACCACGACGTCTCTCATGGATAAAAACTACAACAAACAAAACAAAAAATGAAAGAGAAAGAGAGAAAGAAATGACACCAACAACAAGGCAGGGAAAAAAACCTAGAGAACATGGAATCGCCTCCCCCTTAACTCAACTCAGCGACTCAGCCCCAGTCAAAAAAGACAGCGACAGCAATAAATACATATAAAAATATATACGAAATTTAAAAGTGCAAACAAAACGACATTTAAGGGAGTAATAAGCGTGTGCGTATTCCCACAGCTGTTACGTCTCATCCCATGTCAAATACATTAACTATTTTAGCTCTGTGTTGGGGAAATAGCCGTCACTTAGTACATATTACTTTTAAGAGCTATACCTACCCAAAGTAGTGGAGTAGATATGCCTATTTATAACAAAAAAAACTTTTTCTTTTCTTAAACATTTCTTGTCACTCTACGCCATGTCATCTTCCAGCTAGCTTCCATTTTCAAATGAATAAACTTGACGGTTCTCTAGAAAATAAGAAAATCTGTAGCTCCCACATCTGTAATAGTATCATTTAACAGGTATTTAAAAGCAGATCGAGCTACTTGTAGTAACGACCGTCATTTAATCTTAAACATCTGATGATGGAGTTTATAAAAAAAATCTATATCCTCTTTCTAAATCAACCATGAAGCTAAGAAATGAAAACACGGAGGCGGATGTCAATTGTTTTCTATTGCAAAAGTCCCGTTCATTTTTACATTTGGAAATACGTGCAAATGTATTGTAAATTGTAATCTGCAAGCAAGGAGTAGATCCTAAAATTAGTTTCCTGTTTTCATGCCACCGCGCACCGAGACAGGAGACACTAGCAAAGGAGAATATATACCTACCTAGTATACCTGCGTATATCTATATAAGATCTATCTATACCTATACTCAATATAAGCTTTTTGTTCGAAACGATAAGGAGATGTGTAGTTAAATGTGAGCTGTTTTATGACTCCTTCACTGTTTGTAACACACTTGTCAATGGAGGAGATAAGAATTAAACACGTTAAGCGTTATTCGTTAGCATAAATTCGAATCGGTATTAAAAAATGGTTAAGGCCGAAAAATATTAAATGCCCTCCCAACCGGTTTTGTCTCTCGAGTCTACGACACTACTGTATTGTAATGTCTGTTTTATTCTTGGCACAACTATCCGTAGCTAAAGTCTCTTTTCCTTCCCTCTCGTCTCAATAAAAGAATGCTGCTGCTACTGACGACTAGAATTGGCCTAGTACAACTATATACAACGAGTTACTATTAGTTCCTGGTTGATTTACAAAAAAAAATTGTACACTATCGATATTGATTAAACCTTTCAAAAAAAGACAAGAGATGTAAATTTCTTTTTTGCGTGTGCATCAAACTGCCAGTTTTCTGTAATAATGTACATTTGTATAGCAGTTGGGAAGACATGGAAGAATGCATTCAGGTAGCTCCCTTGGTTGTTGGTTAGTATGTGTGTGATTAGAAATCCCATGTAATTGTACATTTTCCAAATAGATTTGATTTTATCGTTGACAGTCCAACTCCAAAGATGCCACACACCACCTGTATACGCTTCCAACTATGTAATTGTAAAAGACCTATTTGCCTATGCCTATTTGCCTTATGCATATTTTTAGGACACACATTGTCTCTGCAAGCTAAAGAACAATCAACAGTGCAATGTGTACGGAACAAAAAACAAATGGCACACAGTTATGCGTAGAACAAATAAAGTAATTTGAATGTATGTATAAAGATAGTGGTATTACAGAATTACAGATACTGTTGTTTGAGCACAAGATTCCATTGAATTTTGATTCTGACTTCCTACAAAACTACATACAAATCAGTCTACGCTGCGCACAGAATCCAATGTACATCATTGCAAGATGGACGGACATTTGGGAAAATGAAAATGAACAAACGCTCTAAATAGGAAATTTGAGCCAACAGCTTCCGCTGTCAGAATTTCATCCCTCACAGTACAGATTTTAACTTTGGTTGGTGCATTAAATTACGGATAGGTAAGTCCTCGTCTTAAGGACTATGTACCACGTACATACTACTTGTATCTGAATCTGACAGTTGTAGCATAGGAGCGGGTGCTGCTCTATCACATGATTTAAATGGGAAAGTAGGCAGAACCCGGACAAGACCAAGGTCAGACACAGATTTATACGTAAATATAAACACTACTTGTATTGTGCTGCCCTACAAAACCAGGGGAAAAACTTATGAATGAAAAACATGTAGGTATGAGTAAGCCAGTGAAAAAATGGTAGGCATGCACATATAAACCGGGAGCATTCAAAATGAAACAATAAAAGCACTAGCTCTTCATTTAGTTCATTTCCGTATGAAACCTTAAGTTAGATGGAAGTAAACGGGACTTGTTTGAATTCAATTTACCAGGTTTATATTTAAAGGATCTATAAAAGTGGTGTTGAACAAGCATTAGTTAGCAATTTAGCATCCAGCCTTGGTTATAGGTTTATTTCTGGAGAGCTATTTCACTGGATAGAGTTACTCAGACCCATCAGGTTCCCACTTGTTGAGAACAGGTGGGACACTTGTGGATTTCCCATGTGATCCCAGCATCATCTGTAAGCTGTACCTATACCGTATATTACTGAATAAACGCCTCGTATTAACAAATCCTGCCTGCTTGTTAAGACAGACCCGGCATTCATTTGAGCTACATATTCCGGCTATTCGGTGATGTTCGGTGAAACTATGCCAGTCTGCCGTTACGCTGTGGACCACATGTTGTTTTTGTGAATGAAAAAGGAACTCACTTTTTCCACGGAAGACTTCCGGTGGGGCTGTTGGTGTGGCATGGAGTGCTGTATTGGTCGTCGCGGACGCAACCAGCGAGGATGTTGTACTGAGGCCCAGTAATAGAAGTGTAAAGCACATGAACCTCATGTCAGTCGCTTGCGTCGCCGTCTATTTCTTTTTTTTTAATTACAGTTTGGTTTGCAATTGCAAATCCCCTATACCCAAGTCAAAATACACAATATACATATAAGAACATGGAAAACGTGGAAATACACGGAAAATAGGAGTAAATAGTAAGTAAATAAGTTGTAAACAATAATAATATTATAACAAGTTGGTTGTTGGTATGTAAAATAATATTTTTATTTTTTTTTCCAGTGACTTCGTGAATCTTAAATTACCTACTACGCTTGACTTGCTTCATGCTGACGTCAAATGTTGAATGTTAATATACTAAAGTTATATAGTAAAACAAGGTAGTACAAACTTTTGAAGAGTTTGTTATTGCATTATTGCTATTCGTAATTCGTACAAAAAAAAATCTGAGAATATAATATATTTTATAAGAAATAAGTCATGTCGATGTGTGTCGGTGTGTCGGTACTCTTTCTGAAGGGTCAGAAATGAAATGATTATCAAATGACGGAATCTTGTGAGAAAAATTTCATACTAATTAAGATTCACTTGAATCATTAAAGTTACAAATTAGTCAAATCATGACACTCATCATCATCATTCTACCTACTTGCATACATTTCCCCCTTTGAAGTGCCTCAAGGATTTTCTCGAATTGATTTGTGTGAGGATTTATCATTTAGTAGAACCGTGAGAGGATCAGGCTTTATTAGCATCTCTCAACTCTCTCAACTCTCTCAGCTAACTGTACAGCACAGTAGAGACGAAATTTATGTGAAAAGATCTGTTGGGACGAATCCTACGGACGTGTTCTCTCCCTCGGCTTCTCTTCGGCTCTTGAGATTTTCCGACTGGAAAAGCAGGTCTGGCGACAAAACAGCTTTATTTACCAAATGATATG
This sequence comes from Dicyrtoma fusca, assembly GCA_034695205.1. Taxonomy (NCBI): domain Eukaryota; kingdom Metazoa; phylum Arthropoda; class Collembola; order Symphypleona; family Dicyrtomidae; genus Dicyrtoma; species Dicyrtoma fusca. Next base: position 21,391 of record JAQFZC010001040.1, on the reverse strand, counting down.
TGACTGAATCAAGTTTGAATCTTTTTTACAAACGATATGATGTAATATCAATATCATGTTTTTTTTTATTCTTCTTCTATCTGTCTCTCTGTCTATAGCTACGTCCACGATCCGATGACGGTACATACTGTACTACTCTACCATGCATGGGGACAGGGACAGGGACATGTCATGTCGACAGGCCCAATGGAAGAAAAATAAAATAAAATAATTTCTATATTTTATTTCCATTGTAGTTTTGTTGTTGTAGATAGGAGTGTTTGTATGTATGCTCATTTCCATATTATAGTCACTTCATAATGTCTCCCTATTAAAAATAATTGTACATATTTGACTTTGATAGAAGACTGACTTTGACGGTGCTCCTATTTGTCGTCCTCAACTTGACTCATGTACAAGAGTTAAGAAGTGTATTAGCTCAAGTAGGCTTTCACGCTAATGCAGATATCTATTAGTAGCTTTTGTCACTAATGTTTCAACTATCAACTATTTTCATTCAAATTATCCTTATCAGGTATAAATCTTTTCTCCTTTTCTTTTAAGCAGTCCCTACTATGTACTACTATACTATACATGCACAAAATGCTTGAAAGGGGATTTATACATTTTTTTTCTCAATCTCGTAGCAATACTGATGTACATATCTGTATTCTTGTCATCGACGTTACACCCCAGGAACATGGAAGAGATTCTTCACAAGTTTCTTTCGCTGCTTCGGTATGAAGCCATATGTACGTAATGTACGGACAGACCGAGTACCTACTTCTGGTCAATGATCAATAGCATCTTTAAACCCTAATAGTACTGCGTATGAAGAAATAATGGAGAATTCAATGAAGATAATGAGAAGCAAAAGACTTTTGTCTGTTACCATCACAATAATTTTATGGCACCACTTCACTGACTGTGTCTTCATATTGTTACTTACACAGGGCTCTTCCTCCTTGCAAAACTCTTAGAAAAAACAAAAGACGACGAAAATATAGTCATAAATTTTGGTTCATCGTCTTCATTGATTGGATTGAATTTGAATTTTGCTTTTCACACAAGACACAAGACACACACACTTGTGAAGATTCTAGAACCTAACTCAACGGCTCGGATGCTGTCTCTTCTCTCTCTCTCTCTCTCTCTCTCTCACTCTCTAGGTAGCAACTTTTCTATATTAATTTTATATGTAGCAACATGTTAAGAGGCCCGGCCATCAAATCAATTCATCGTCGCCGGTCCCAACTACTTGTTAAGTGAGTTTCTCATAATGATTGTATAATGACTTATAGACTCACCAAGCTTAGCGGTGGAAAGAAAAGGATATATAGGGAAGAATGAAAAAAAATGATGATTTGGATGACGGACCAACTAAATGAACATGACTTTTTTTTTAAACTTTTTTTTCCATCCAGGTGTGTGTGTGTGTGTGGATGTGATGTATTCTTCCTTTTTACGTGGTTACCACCATAAAGACAAAGAGGAATAGTGAGCGACTCAATACATATAGTCAAGTCAATGCCAAGTCCAAGTCCAATGCCAACGGATAGCCAAGGAACTGAGGTACTAATTATTATGCGTCCCGATTTGAATTTGAGCACATTAACAATTTCTATCTATCTATACATTCAAATTGACCAAGGCAACAAGTTATTTCTAATTTGTTCCCCCGTACTTTCAGCCACTCATTTAAAACATTATCAAGTGAACAAAGTTGTTTCTGTCATTAGGCAAATATGCCTTAAGGAGCTGGGAAGTATGCAGGGAGAGATTCCTTATGTAGCTCTGGCACTCACGCCGGTATAAAAGCTCAATCTCTCCTCTGTAGCCTATAACTTTCTGCAACAGTATAGCGGTATATAGCCTTCACTACATATGTACCTATAGCTAGTCCGCATGTCAGCGGATTTCTAATACAAATGTGTCGGCGAAGTTGAGAGAAGTGTCTTTTGGTGCCACATTATCGTAGTGTAAATGTTTTCCATGGCAAGGCAGTAGACAGCAGACAGTAGTGAATATGATTACTCTTGACGTTCATTACGTCTACTGTATATATCTTCTCTGTCCTCGCTGAACAGCAACAGCAACAGGATCTTCGAATCTCGAGGAGAGTCTCACTCGAAGCCTTTCTCTACACAGCATTCTTTTCCGTATCGTGTTTGGGTGCTGCTGTTGCTGACAATGGACTGTGGAAGGGATGATGAGAGAGAGAGAGAGAGATGCTCATACGCTAAAACAGAGGAGATGAGATAAAGCGGTTAGCTCTCTGAGCTTTTGACTCAGGAGTTTTACAGACAGCAAGTAATAATCTTTTCTTTAAAGATACGTGATGTAATGTGAGCGCCGTCGTCTTTTATCACAGAAACACAAGTTTAATGCATATGTGGACGGCCTCAACTCAAAATGTGAGGTAAAAATCTCTCAGAGTTGTTCTGTCTTAGGCTCCTTATGGATTGGATTGCACATCGGTGGATTGTCTATCAGTGCATAAGTGCATGTAGCATCATCAGTCAGTCTTGGTCTCTTGGTTGGTACATCATGTAAGATGAAGACGGGTAAGAAACATAACTCTCGAGAGTCTCTCATGGAATGAAATACCAAATACCATAACCTCGCCAATGCCTCAACGGATTATGTACTAGCATCAAATAAATTATTAACAGTTGAGTTTCATCTGCCGCCATCCCATCAAGTCCCAGCTCCATAGAGCATTAGATTTGTTTTTTTTTAAAATTCATGTACATACTATATAGGTAAGTACATAGTAGGTAACTCAAGTCCCTACAGAAGAAATCTATTCCCTACATAGGTAAGTTTAAGTTCACTGCGTTCCGTCTTGTTGTTGCTGTTGTGATGCTTCATGGGTAATTCATATGCGTCCGTATTACAGTACATTACTGAGAGCAGGGAGAGCTTTACAAATGATGGGATGAGTAGGAACCTTTAGTACTTTGTGATAAGTAGGCTTGTCAAATAAAAACCGCATGGAAATTATTTCCTTGAACTTATGAAGCAATAAAGGTAAAAACATTACGTTGACTCTAATCAAATCGCAGGTCTTTCTCTCTCTCTCTCTCTGTCTCTGTCTCTATCTTGAAATTCCTATAGGTCTGTAGACATTACATGAGTTTTAGTGAAGTTAATCTATACAGCGGCACTCATCTCGAGAAAACAAGGATATTGTGATACGCGTAAAAGACATGTCCATTTTGTTCGTCTGTCTCTTTTTTCCTTGCACCTTCTACTTATGGCTGACATTTGTCAAAAGGATCTCAATTTTTCAGTGAAACGAAAACAAAACAAAAAAGTATTTCCTCGGGTCATTTAGTTGTAAAAATTATTGGGGGGGGGGGAGGGAATAACAAGGAAACTCCATTACTTTTTTGATAGGTAAATAGATGGAGAAATTTGGGATTTTTACAGGGAAAATATCATTCTATCAGTACAAGCTATTACGATGTTATGCTGGATTTGAACAAAATTCTTGTCATATTTCTTTCCGACAGATACACTTTTACATTCCGCACTTCCAGACAAGATGCTTTCGCAACGATGCGATGCACTTTGCATATGATGAGTGCCTCCTGTCTGTACTGTCATAGCAAGGACAGACCGATGCGGTGCAGTCATTGTAATTCATCTGCCAACAATTTTCATGCATATTTCACTGAATGCACAAAACAAGATGGAGATTCTTTATCCAGTCTCAAAACTAGAGGCAGACTCGAATCTCTTTTCGAAAATTGAAAGGTTATGGAACGCTAATTTATTTTTCCTTCCTAGTAGTAGTAGCAGTTGTAGTGCTCTATCTTCCGATTTAAAGGCAAGTCAACCTGATTGGTGGAGTCGGTGGGTTCGGATCAAAACAAACCTTTTCGTTACCTGTAAACTAAAGCTTTCAATTCCTAGATAAAAGATATGATGGAAGACGAAGACCGACCTAGACTGCAGGCTTGAGACTGCAGGTATTATATTGGAGGGAAAGAGAAAAAAACACGAGAGCCAGCAGTAAGTATACTTAAAAGATCCACTCAAGGATCACGAAGAACAAAAACAAGGCAACTAATTACATAAAGTTAAATACAATTCGAGGACAAAAACTTCACACCAGGGAGGCTTAGCAATCTTTACAAAAATATTTTCCATCTTTCCTTAAAACTTTTCCCGTCTCAAATCATAGGTCTCAAGGAGAGTGGATTCACATTACTACTTTACTTTTACAGACTCCGACTCCAGCCCCCACCAAGGTTGATCAAATCAAATTCGAAAAACCGACAGAGGATTTTGAAACAACTGTACCTAGGTACATAAGGAGCTGTTGAGCGTCTGCTATGCATACGTACGTCTAAATAAATAACAAGCGCGTGGACGTGGAAGTCAAGAAATGTCAGAGAGTGGATCTCGTCGAGGATGACGAAAGGAGAGATGGACATTTTTGGTGGTACTCTATGTCCTAGTTGGTATTGTATACACACATTGTGGTGGTGTCGATTCGAAAGATTGAAAAGCGTGAAGAGAAATAGAAGGGGCGCCTACGATTGTCAACTCCAAACTCCCAACTCCAACACTCCAACTCTCAAAACGGAAAAACTGACCGACAAGAGTCGAGTTGACCGCGTACATAAAGATCATGATAGAGCATATTTTTTTTTTTTTGATTTTTCACTCTTTTGTCATTTCTCCATCAGACTCAAATATGACTTTCTTTCAAATGTGCAGTCCATTACATCTCTTGTGTTCCATTGTCTCCACTGTATATCATAAGTAGATGTTCCTTTTCAATAACATTTCTTTATCCAAATAAGACTTCATGAGGGATTGTAGTTCCCTTCTTGCACGTACATTGTACATACGTTTCACCTATACTATGCATCAGACCTTTCAAGTTTAGTTTAGTGCATAACAAGGTTGAAAAGGTAAAAGTGCAGGTATATAAAATGTAATATGTATTTGTAGTTTACAGTTGATGCCTAGGTTAGTTTTTAGTATTGACATTGTTCCATTAAATTTAGGTATACTTGAGGGCCCGTGTCTTCCAGTGCAGTTATGGTTCCCTGCTGACAATCACATACCTTTTCACAAATATGCACCATCATGTTGATCTGGTGGGTGAGAGTACTATGTGATGAATTTACCTGTGGACGGATGCCTGTGGATTCTATGTATATACTACCTACAGTCCACTACTCTAGTAGAACAGGGCCAAGGCACTCGGTATATATACATATAGGGACCGATATATGTATATAGGAACTCCCATCCTTCTTGTAACTACCACATTTTATCTTGAGTAGAATCTTTCCTCATTTTGAAAAGAACAACTCTCAGTAATATCTAGGTATGTGCCTTGCCTACACGCGTAAACTCCAGACGTCAGTCAGTCCAGAGAGAGGGAGAGATTTCTATGAAAAACCCAAGAGACATTTGTAACTGTAACCATAAGGTAGACTGGAAAGGGCACACAAGGGTTTTTCAAGAATAAGTGCATCAAATATGAAGTGCTAAAGTATAGAGAACAGTTGTTGAGGGCGGACCTCCGTTTTTCTTCTCCGTGTTGATCCTTCGGGAAACAACCAAAGTACCTTTCCACGGTGAATATTACGATTTATTTATGCACCTTATGTATGTATACCTACAGACAGAGGCCCTACCTTATTGCCCTGCACTGGCTCCGTCCCTTCCATATTATGTACAGTATCTGACTGTGATTCGAGTGTCGAGTCTGAATGTTCAAGGAAATTACTGAAATCTCTAGTCCAGAACAAGACGGTAATGCTAAAGGTGTGCTGTGCAATCGAATGTACTTTAGAGCACGGATCAATAATAATACTTTATTCCTAATAATAGTTGACAGGTACATATATCCATATCTATAGTAAATGTGCAACTATAGTATGTCATAGTGAGTTTGAGGGGCCGCTTGGATCCATTGGGTGCCCCTCCGTTCAACAATACAATTATGTGTGAACCACTGGAGTCAAGGCACGCACGCCTGAACGGTTCCACGTCGGTATTTCCACTTCACAAGTACACAAGACGAAGTAATTGTTAGGATGGGAAATGAAATAATGATATGAAACCATGAAATTCTAAATCCTACTAATAGCGCCAATCCACAGACCTAGAGTAACATTCTCCAACAATGATAACGGACAATTATTTTTACTTTCAGTTAAAATTTAGAATCAGAAGAAATAGAATCACAGCCTATGCTGGAAGCGCTCTAAAAATGATTTCTGCAGCCCCTTCCCTGCAGCCTGGTGTCTAATGGGAATAGAATAATCGAATGGTATACTTGCCTATAGTATCACTTTGAAATTTCAAACTTGCATGTACCTATGTACATTCAAACTAATCTCTGTTGATAAAGTCGGTGGCGGCATGAAAGGCCATGATTTAATGAATTTCGTCATAAATCCCTAATCTAAGATTTACTATGTCTAAGAAACAAATTTGCGGATGCCGCAAGTGTATAAATTGTCAGGACAAGTTGAATTTATGGATGAAAGAGCATGTAATAAAAAGTTTTTTTTTGTGTTGCTATTTAGCTGAGCACAACAATAACAATGACGGCAGCTATGTATATAAGCTGACTATGCGATTTTTTTTCTTCTCGCGTATCCATGAAATCCAACATCCAAAGGGATTCTATTGCTCATCATGACTTAGAGAATAGATCTGTTTTAACTCTGGATAATAGATCTTTTTCTTCCCCTCTGAATCGACCATCGCACAACTCTTTCATCCGCTTTACATACGTACATAGTAGAATATGAGCAGAGAAAAGGAGTGGGTTACATTATTGCATAACACATCTAGGTATGTATCGTAAATCGTATACATACATCCATCCTAGTCTCACATCACTGTCCGCCAATACAGATCATAATAATAATACAGAAAAAAAATGATTTCGAAAAAAGCTTTTCGGAATTCATTTTCATGTTGTTCTGTGGAAAGTGAGGGAAAATGTGTAATGTGTTCTCAGATGTCGACAATCCACTTGAAGGTATAATGATTCAATCAAGTTTCTGAGAAAAGCATCATTGACTCGTAATGCAAATGCATGGCTACGGCTACATTGTATCATCCCCGGCATGGTTGGTTGACTGGTTGGAGGATTGAATGAGGGATGGAAGTAGTTTTGGTCTTTTTTTTCTCTCTCTCACTCTTCTGCACTGCACTGGACTACCACCACACGAAACGAAAGCAAAGTTTTCTGCCATTACCCAACGCCACGGCTCATTCTCTCATTTCATTTCGACTCTCATTTATGATGACCGACAACAAATTGAACTCGACGAGGAGCGAAAAGAACCTGACTAACTTAATTGTATGTCATTTTCATACACATTATCCATGCAATGCATACATGAGCACCTCACAGCCTACTAGTTAAAGGTGTATTTTATTCCAACTACACACTCCAATCCATCGGCTGGAATGTGTGTGTGTGTGTGTGCCTGTGTGTACACTCCAAGCTCATCTCAATCCATCCAACAGTAACAATAGCAGCATTATACATAATCTTGAAGGAACAATCAAATATATGTATCTGCATCAATCTTGCATGATAATCATACATCATAGGATCTACTCCACTACTTGTCTTTCTCACTTCATTTTCGCATACCTGTGGATATCATACAACATTCCATACCAAGCCAAAGTACCTACCTCCGGATCCAGAAAAATATATCTATACGTATCTAGCTATATACATATATACATATTATGATTGTAGAAGAACACACATTTTTCTCCAAAGTTGAGCCAAAGCCAATCTAAACAATGACGTACTAGATTACATGGTACATGGTATAGTGTGGCCATACATGTTGACACTCGGATTTCATTTTCTAAACCAAAGAAACATTGGAAACAACAATTGGAAAATAAAATATCTCTCCCTTTACTTAACTTTTTACTTTGCCTCATTGTAATGTATCAAATAGACTCACAATCCTGTGTGTGTGTGTGTGTGTGTGTGTGTGTTTCAACGTACTTATCTCCCTCTCCTTAAAGTTCCTTGCCAGCCCAACCTCTCCACATACCATCATCCACTTAAGTCCCACTGTTCCTGATTATTACGACTTACACGTACCACTAACACATGATCTCATATGAATAACTCTTTCTGTCTCCGAATCCCTGAGTGAAACCAGCACAGACTTTCAATAATACTTTGTAATAATTACTACAATACAACAGGAATTTCTCATTTCATTCTATAGCACCCCATCCCATCCCATCCATGATGTAATCCACTCAGCTTCTAAACTTCTAGCAAACACATCAACACCCACAGCAGTAGTAGCAGCAACAGCAGCAGCAGAATACAGTAATAATTATTATTTTTTCAACTATATGTCATCTCATTCCACACTACAGATAGGGCATCACAGTCATAGCATAAAGAGGACAGCTTTAATATTTGAAACAAATTCCACATTGAAATAAATTTGATTTGAAATCTTGTGGCTATAGCGTGTCCCTTATCAGAGTAGAATTCACAGCATAGTTCTGGTTCTGGATAAAAAGAAAAAGGGGTAAATGCAAGGATACCGTAGTAGGTAGGTAGGTAGGTGGGTTCCATTTCAATTTAAATCCAAAACAAAAGCTAAGGGAGGTTAAATGAAGCTTGTAGTGATGACCATTACGTATACATTAGTTGAAATGATGGTAAATATCTTGTTAATCTACTGTACAGTAATGTGAGGGAGCAGCATAAGTGCCCAGGTATCTTATCTGTACATGCAAGTCTTTTGGGTTCCATGATACTTTGTATCTCTTTTAAAATCCTATGTTGGTCTGTTCTAATTCCAAGCAAATGTATATACATATACATACATACATTACATCAAATGGACTATTTACATGCACGCAATATCAATATAGATTGGAAGGGCCGTCGAAAAAAGGCTGGCTAGATGGATGGATGGATGGATGGATGAATTGCTGGCTGGTTGGGTCCAGGTGCTACTTGAGTCCTAATGCGATCGACGACAGAACGTCCGTACATTTAAGATACTCGAAAAGTTTAAGAAAGAAGTGAATTGTCCATTTTCCTTGTTGTATAAAATAAATCTCTTTACTTCATCTCTTGCTCTTTTACCAGTCTGACCTTAAACATGACCAATCTATGTGAATAAACAGGGTGTAAATTGTACTCTTGAAAAGGTGAACATTGCTTCTGGATAAAAGCTTATAGTTGTTGTCCCATTCAAAGGAGATTGTAAGCCCAACTTTGTGTAATGCAGAGATAAAAAGGGAGATATTATATCCTCCGCATGTGGTTCTTATCTGGATGTACCTACCACATATATGTATACGTATGAATTAGTACTACGATATATATGTACCTATATGTTCCAGGATAAGGACCCACATTTATTATTACAAATGTTGAAAAGCTGGCAGTATTCAGAGCACCAGCAATCCCTAAGGAATCAAATTACGCTTAGATTTGTAGAAAGTACACGAATCTGTACAAAGAGACAAACTCAATGATGCTTTTCCTTCAATAATAATTCCCGAGAAAATAAAATATCAAATTATAAATGTTGTTTTTCCACTCAAATATACTTAAAACCTTCCAAGTCCAAATTCTGTCACCATTCGCATTCCTCAAAATTGCGAAAAGTACCACAAAAAAAGACGGTTATTAATTTGCTGTCGTACTTTACACTTTGTGCTGCTTAAGTACTTAATTGAAGTTTGCAGTCCGCTCATTATTTTTTGTTTAGGGTACAGAGCAGCAGCAGCAGTAGGAAGCTTCTGTTGTTGTTGGAGGGAGAAGCAAAAAAACAATATTTCTTGGAGAGTCATATCTCTTGGACCACAGTTACACCTACCTACTCTAATTGTAACGAAAAGTGTAGATTTTCAAGCCAAGTGTTGATGGCACAATCTTCCAACCCGAGGCTCTTCACCTGTTGCCTCCCGTACAGTGTCATCACAGACCCAGGCACACATGTATCCGTACTAATGGAGGCCCTGTATAGTTATTATGCCGAGCACTACATGGTACACTCCACCATGTACGTATGTACACCTACGGTTGAAAGCCTTTGATGTGCAATCAAAAAACGATTTTAAATCTGCTAATAAACAGGTAAACATCATTTCATGGGACAAAACATCTCGAAATTCCATTAAAAGAATCAATTAACATGTACATAAATATCCTTCAACAAGAATGAATTATGCGAAAGAGAGAGAGAGAGAGGGGATGAGAGAGGGGCAGCTAAATAGTTAATAAGTTGAAAGAATTTTTATTGTAAGGAGAAGCACAAGATAATTTAAAGGATTTCCTTCATGAGATGGAATGCAGGGGAATACAGATGGACGTCCAACTACTTACTACCTACTATATTTGTAGTAATCCACTACAGTACTACATACCATCACTCTCAAGACACTGAAATCATCATCCTCTCCTGAAATAATGATGGCAGGTACTTCTGAAAAAGAGGCTCACAGTCATAATCTTGACTAGTTGGTTACATACTTTATATATGACCCTGTGGATGATCATAAGAAGATATTAAGTATCAGCGGAATCGGTACATTGCAAAAGGATAATTGTCAGCTATAATATGAATTCTTTTAAGACTTACTGTAAAAAAAACTAGTCATCCCAGAAGGATGGATATTTGAGGGGAATTTTCTTAAATGCCACAGCACCTACGTAAGTATAGAAGATACCATAAGATCTCCCAAACACACTAAATACAAATACACTCGTTCATCCCTCCGATGCACTACACAGATACCTATACTTACTATACAGATCCTCTCTGGCTCTCACAACAATAGTGTGTAACTTTAAAAAGGTACAAGAAGCTAGAGCTCATATACATACATGTTGTATGATCTGCCTAAAACTCAAAAAGTGTTATTAGCACATAATAATAATGCGATGAGGTTGCTTCTGCCGGCTAGTAACCGTACCGTACCGTTCTCTCTGTGAACCATCACCATGCCACCGATCCATACGTCATGTTCAAATCCTCTCTACCAGTTCTCTCTCATTGAAAAATCCTACGTGACTTGATATCCCATGTCTTTGTTGACAGTGAAAAATACTATGGTACATCATCACTAAATCGGTTGCTCTGTGCAAAACATTATTTATCACTCACTCATTTTCTCGCCAGCAAAAATATTTCCATGTTGAAAAGTTCATTATGTAGGTACCTATAACTAAGAAGCTATATGTAGCTATGTACATATGTAGGTATGTAGCTTATACTATTATTATTTTCTACATACTTTTGGTACAAGAATCAAATAAATGTCATTTTCCTCCTTATCTGGCCTAGTTGTAGTTGTAATGCAATAGCCCTAAATACTAAAATGCTAAATACTTACCTAATCCCACTTTAAGCTTATTACTCTTTGCACTGACATTGAAAAGTACCTACTTTCGTCCATACTATTAAATCCTGGCACACATAGGGCTCCACGTAAAGTACATACTTAGTAACCCTTTAGTGGACGACCAAGCATGCCATAATAAAGGAAAGATTCTTCGGCTGTATTATTGTTTTGGCTCGTACAGGTATAGTACTGTAGTACTGTTCAAGTTGAAGTTCAGAAACGTCAATAGTGCAACACAATAATGGCAAGACAAGTGGGGTAAGTAATCATTGTGAAAATTCTTGAAGAAGATACACATACACATTTTGATTCAGTGTACTGTGCGCTGTGCAGATGCACTTTCTTTTATTTCTTGTGCCAGAGCCTCAAGAATGAATTTGAGTGCAACTTCCCATTAGGAAGGTAACATTACAGATGGCAAGACGCGTCTCATAATGAGCCCAGGAAATTTGGGGTGCTCAGTGAAAGATCAGTTGAAGCTCCCTCATGGACTATAGAAGTACATAATTGTGGGCAACATACACAACAACAATAATAATTACTATCACTGTGTACTGTGTGGTGCTGTAGTTCAAAATGTATGTTGAAAAAAAAATAAAGCTTCACTTTAAAACAGGCAATAAAAGATGCTCAGATCCGGCTGGGTTTTTCTTCCACATATGTATATGTATGTTATATGTAATTGCACCTACAGACAGACTGCGACTGCAGTAGGGACAGAAAACCTTAAGCTTGATTTCATTAGAGATGAGAAAGATTAAAAGCTTAAGGAAACCTTAACAAGGAGAGACGTATTTATGTATTTACAGATTTGTCTAGTCAGCTGTACGCCTTTCCTCTATGATCTCTCTCGCCTCTAGACTCCAGTCACAAAAACTCTCTCGAGACACCTCCAATAAACAGAAATATGCGTGTAGACTTTTTACATTTTAAATCCGAGCCGAAGAAGAAGAAGAAGAATGCAGAACAAAAGTAGACAGAGTCATACTAAAGCTCGAGAGTCAAAGCTTTTTCCAGCCCAGTATTACATTCACTTGGAGCACTTAAGTAATTAAGGTTTGCGTATTGGACACAAAGAATTTAGTTTCATTTAAAGGAACATGTTTTTTTGTGTAACGAATAACGTATGGATAATTTAATAATGTAATCCCTTTTTCTCCAATTTTTTTTATAATCTCATTACATCATTGAGCATTTGGAGGGATGATGATGGTGGTGGTGGTGGTGGGTAATGATTTACGTCATGCCACCATAATTTGCACTGTACTGTACGTAGTAGCTCCGTACTACTACATAACTTTCCCAGAAATTCAATTCAATCCAAGTCTATACAGACAGTGTTCTGGTAGTGTTCTCTTCTACAGAAAATTTCTATTAAAATAAAAACGAAAAACGCCAGCGGAATGGCTCTCGTTCTGCATGGATGTTCATCCTTAAAGAATGAAGCCCCTTAACTAGAACCCAGTAACTTTAGGGCATGGGAAAATCAAAGTCTCCATTGTCCAGAGTTTAATTTCTCTTGAATTGATTTCACAACGCATTCCTATCCTTCTACCTTTCTAGGCTCTCGGAAACGATTCTACTCCGCGTTGAGTGCCACTGCACAGTCAAAAAAAAGACATTATGAATCTTCCTATCAATGGAGTGCTAAGATCACATCAGATCCTTATGCACAAAAAGGCTATAAGCTCATGATTTGGGGGAAATAAAAGGATGCACATTCTTTGTACAAGCAACCTTCGTAACAAGTAAAGGCTGAAAAGAATTGCAAGAAGCACGAAGAAATGTTCCTCAATTTCGATGATGTAATGTGTAATCCAATCCCCATAGTCATCCATTACAATTAAAATTAACACTAGGCAATCATTCAATCATTGACTTTTAAAAAATTCTCTTGTGTACTCTTCTATCCAGAAGTCATGAGCTCAGAATGAATTCTTTGAATGAGAAATACATGGTAAAACAGAAATAATAACATGCTATGACGTAAGCTTGCGATTCTTTGAGATCTCATCTTTGATTCTATACATAGCATACCTAGGTACTTACATACAATGGAGTACCTTATAAGAAACCAATAGGTACTATTGGCATACGACTAAAACTCGTAGCTCTAAAAATATAATAATTATACTGCTTAGCAACTGTAATTTGAAGAGCTCAAGAAAGCCAAAGGAAAGCAAGGGACGAGAGGGGGGATTTCACAGAATTTTGAATTCATCAACTCTTCAGTAGATGTGTACTGAAGTACTGTACTAATTACAAGTCATAAGGAGATGAACATGGAGATGCGTCAATGTGAATACCTGGAGCGAATAAAGATAAGATAAGAGAGGTCTCAACGTCCTTTTTGCACTTTAGTTAAATGGAGCTTTAACGATAGTAGTTGATGAAGATTATTAGCTCAACATATCGACATGTGAACGGCAATAACTGAGCACAGACGGACAGACAGACGGACGGTCAGACACTAAATTATAAGCTCACACTTAAATACTAAACACGTAATGAGCGACGCAAGTATACCGGTGCTATATGCCTATAGCCAATACTAATAACTATACCAACCTAACTGTCTTCTACGGTATGTATATACAAACTATGGTCATTTGACAACAAAAGCCTAACTTTTTAGCGTGTATCCACAATCCATACAGCACATACAAAACAGTGCAGTGTTTTCTTCGCTCTCTCGCTCAGGCATTGTCAGTACAAAGTATGAAGGGACTTAATGAAGGAGTAGAAATTCATCAATTCATAGTTAATGTGTTCTCTGTGATTAAAATTCCATAATAAATTATTATTCAATTTTTTCCCCGTGAAAATCTTGAGCCATTGTTTAAACTCAAGTGTCGGGCAGACTGTATATGGTTGGATGGATGGATGGAGATCCATGTAAAGGACGAGAATAACAAAACAAAACATGTAGAATCAAAGACTGAGAGTTCATCTCAGTCCTCCATACATGCTCCTCTACTCTCATTGTAATTTCCGTATTTCCTCTCCCCATCTTGCTCACTCAACTATGATTGGCTCCATATTATAATTGCTTTGCTAACAACATCACTGACAAGGGGTTCGAAAATCTTTGTTTTTTGCAGTGCATTTATAGTTACTATTTACACATTCATTAGAAATCTTGCCTGGCTTTCGTAAAAGGCGGGCTCAAACTCTAACCAACTATCACACTGATTATTTACCAAGCTCAAAAGATCAATCCACCCAATAAATATTTAAAAAAAGGAAAACAAAAACTAATAATAAATTAATGTTTAATGTGACTCCAAAATATTCCAAGTCATAATGCTAACAATGTGCGTAATTGTCCATCATAAATCTGTAGAATTTAAATGGATGTGCTGTGCTGTGGTTGTAACTGTATAGCCTGCTATAGCTATATGTTAGTCTCACTAGTCAGTCATGCCTCATACCTACATACATACATCCACACGTTCCACCAATAAAGTCACCTATTATTCAGAAAAGATGGTACTTGAGCGAGCATTGACCAGCAGGCGTCAAGTGTCATCTCTTCCCTCATCTCTCTCTGACTTGTAAACTGACTGAAGACTTGAGTGGAGTCTTCCTCAAGCCATTTGTCATATCTACATTTAGACAAAACTCAAGACGCCAAGGTAAACTTTTGTAGAAACCAGAACAAATACAAATGCCCCAAAGGATTTTCTCTCTCTCTCTCCTTCCTTCCATTCATTTGAGCTGTAACCACTTAATCCATCTCAAGTCAACTAGTCACAACTCAAAGCTTGAGCTCTCCAAAGAAGCCAAAGTCAACATCACAAATAACACCCAAGCATTAGAGCCTCCATTACATGATGAGACTTAATGTGAGTCTCTGACCACATGAAGTATATATTTCCTCATATTTTATTTTATTAACCTTTAAATAATTTTTTGATAGCAAATAAGTATAATGATTATACCCCAAAAAATTTACAAGCTAGAACGTGCCTCCAGGTAAACATACATATATACCTATACATAGGAGACGGTAAAGTACGGCTATATGGCTCTCATGGCAGCAATTGTGATCCCTCATAATATTCTTGATTGGTTACCGTCTGTTGTTTTAAGCTCCCCAGGACACAATATAAACATTGCACATTTCCATTGTAAAATAATTACCATCGCCTTTAAAGAAAATTCAACACATTGTATGTAGGATGCTGATGCAGATTACTTCAGTAATAACCATAAAAGACAAGAACATTTATTAAGTTACATCTTTTGCGGGGATCCTCCGTTCTCGACTGTACGCTTACTCTCCTGAACTGAACCGTTTAAGTGCATATACATAGTACAGGCTCTCACTGTACAGATGATCTGTAAATCCATGGCATTCATCAATCAACACAGCCACAATTTTAACCTAACCTTATACTATATCCTCATCTCAGACACCAATGGTCTTTTGGACTCATACAAGACCAGAGAAAATGAGACAAAAAAGATGAGGCTCAACGAGGAAATAGTAGGCACTTAGTAATAATTGTGATTGTAATTGTAAACTATCAATATTTTGGATTTCTTTATGACGGACAGAAAGGACGTCATACCATACATATCACACCATGTCACAGGAGAGCTCATTGTCAGTGTAATAAGTAATAAACACACTTTATAATATGGCAAGAAGAGGTACAATTTACAGTACAGTATACCACACGTCCACCACTATCTGCCCTGCAAAATAAGAACAAGGAAAGAAAAAAAATGAGGGAAATTCCAAGTTAATTGCCAAAACTTGAAACTAAATGCGACTCGACCCTCATCCTTATGACTAGTTATGACAGCTGAGAAGGATGAGGATGAGGAATTTCGAGACAATCAACAAATTGAAATGTTTAAATTCCAAATTCCAAATCCAATTCCACCTGTTGCTGTTTGTGAGAGACTCGATATGGTCAAGTGACTTCCATTCATTCGATAAAATACTATATGTATGTACTTGTTACAGGGGCGCACACTCTTCCCCCATGTTCTCTGATGTTGTTGTCAAGTTTATCTTGAATTATCATCAAATCTTCTCCCATCTTCTTACACAAACTCTAACAACATCAACTCTCAAGACAGTTCATTTCAGAGAGACGCTTCAGAAGATGACATACACGACAAGTCAAGCTCACTATATTGCTCACTATATACAGACACTACCTATGTACATACATACATAACATTATTATATGCATGAGTGGCACTACCTTCTGTTTCTGTACTTGATGGACGAATACGAATCCAAAACATTTTTAAGGGCTCTGCCGGTACAGCTATTCTCAAAGTATGTAGAACATTAAAAAAATGTTGCAAGTATTTATGTATGCATTGACATGTGGTACTTTACTTCAAAGTAGTATTCATACATACACTCAACTTATAAAGAGCAATCTGTCCTTTTGGGATCTATAGAACAGTAAGGCTAAGAGTCTCATTCATAATACAGTCTCTCCAAATTCCAGGCCATGCTCATACATAATCTAATTTGAATAATGAGTCTGTATTGAATTTTATAAGAATGATTAATACAACTGGCTTCCCTGCGTATTAAGACCTTCCACTAAATATTGACAGAGTAGGAAGCAACTGGAACTGGAAATGGGGAAAAGAATGCGAGTACTGCGAGTGCTGGGGTCTGGCATTGCAATGGAGACAGGAATCTGTGTGTTCCAACCAACTCATGAAATAAACTTTGATGAAGTGCTTCTTACACGGAAATTCGACAATGACATTCATATTCTAGAAAGACCATAAAAAAGCTCCCTTTTAGCCTAACATTAGCATTCAATCTTACTAGTTAGATTATATATGTACATATATTGGAGATTCCATTAAATTTTTTCTCTGAAGATGAAGAAAAGCTCCGTTTGAGTCTTGTATTAATAAAGATAAGAGCTGGCACAACACAACTGCCCATTTAACTTCTTAATGCACAGTTACAATTATCTGAATCTACGTGCATTCACAGAGACAGAGGTGCTTGTCTGACCCGTAGGATTATAGTGCAAGGAAATTTTCAATTGTCCGATTAGATACGAGCATGCTTTTATGACATGTGGAGATACGTGATGGAGGTTCAGTAAATTATTTATATAGGCATATACATAGTTACAGGTTACAGGTGCACAAGGATATATTTGTAATTTTACAAAATTGCATCTGTTAAGATTGACAAGATATGTATTTTGAACTCGTCGGAGGCATGAAACTTCAAACCGAGCCTCGTTGCCATTACTACACACTGCCTCCACTAAACTTTCTGGATCTTGAACATCAAAATGAAAATGAAAGACGGCGACATCAATTTATAATAAATGGATGCGGTCACATAAGAATCCAAATTATTCTTGCCTCGAGCCCAATCGGATGACATTTCTCTCGTGGCCTCCTCTTTAATACAATATTATGTCCCTTGCAGAGTAAACTACATCTCTATAACACTAGTATCGATATAAATAGTAATGGTACATAAATACCGTGTCCACCGTTGAATGTGTGAGTGCTCAAATAAAGAAATTTAAAATTTCCGTCTCCCCCCTAACACTTGTAGTAGTGACGAGACTGATTTTTTTCTCCACATCCCAAGTAGCATCTAACTAATGTGTCCATGGGAAATAATTTAGATGGATAAGGCGAGAGAGAGAGAAGGTGATGCTCTAATATGTATCTCAGCACTCCGATTACATCAAGATCACCTTATGCACATTTGAATTACTTACTGACTTTGACTGGATTTTTTGTATGCGCTTTCCATTACTGTGTAGGTCTAGGATATAAGAAACTGCCAAGAGATATGATCCAATCCGAAAAATGCAAGAATAATAAAACATTATCAACATTTGATCAACATTCCTTTCCATAACGATGATAGTGTATGAATAAATTCTTGGCTCCAGAGTCAACGCTAGTCTCATCTTCCTGCCTCTTCCCATTACCATGCTCCTAAACAAGGTGACTGCGGGATCATCTCGTTACGGATTAAAAGAGAGAGAGAGAGAGAGAGACAGTACATGTATAGATGTCCGTAGAAGTCGATACCTACTTACGATTAGCGTGGCTGGTGAGAGGGAAAGAGTTGAGGAAATAAATGTTGGAATGGAAGTCTGCTGGTCATTAAGCTGAGCGCATCGTGGTCATCGCATGGCATGGCATATGGATTGGCATGGGATGTCTATCAAGATTGAATATTTCCAAACTCTTTGGGATGAGCAACATACCACACAACACATTATCTATGAGATAAAATACTTTTATGCTGCCTTGCCAGTGCAGTGAGTATTTGAGATAGGATGGCAGAGTCGCTCGTCCCCATAGACTAACAAGTCCTCGTCGAGATCATCAATATCTGTAAAGTAGGGCTTATATGTAGCATGTAGCTCTCTGATGTATAACTTTCCTCGAGATGCGTTTTGTTCTTTGGTGTGGCTCTCCAATAGTTGCTCAGATGGATCGGAAGATAGGATGGCAGGAATGAGAGATTGATATTTCATATTATTATTATTGGATGTTGGATGACAGGTATTCAGGTGAAATCGTTTGATAAGAGGATCTCCACGTATATTGGAATTTTGCGGCTCCGAAGCTCTAAAGTTTAGCTTAAGTGGCTCCGCTATATGTATCCCTCTCCTCCCTCCCTTCATGTAGAAGGGAAGGAGCTTTGGGCATTACATTACAGCAGCCCCATCAGCATCAGCCTGAGCAACCGTATCATTTCTCCTCTTTTTATTATTATTATTGTTATTTCTCTCTTTTATGTCTCCACGTCACACACACACACACACTAACACTCTGGACACTCACCTAAACTTGCATAAATTCTGGGTCCGTCAACATTCAAGTATTTGCTGGGGGTTACGTCGAATCTTTGCAGAGCAGCCAGTGACGGGAGATCCATACAAATCGAGAATAATCTACACACATTAACTTCATCGGGTTCACCCCGCACATTGCATTGGACATTTGCTATGTATGCACAAAAATCAGCTAGTGTTGTAAAGTTGTATGTATAACACTAGGGAAAAAAACAAAGTGAGGGAATGGAAAAAACATGGTGAACATAGTTCTACATATGCATTTATTTTTCTTTTTGGAATAGTTGAATTTAAGCGAAGCGTTGATCTTCACAATGGCAATCAGGGATTATTTTTTCCGTTTGCCTAATGTTGATGTTCATCTGATGACGATCATTTGGGTGGCCAAATAAGGTCTCCGTTCAGACGGTTTTTCTGACCAGTCTTCACGGACAACCCTTTTCGGAACCAGACCTTGCATGCTTGATCAAAATGTAAACTCGTCTCCTCAACATGTCAAGCATTTTTCGTCATTCTCTTTCATATCCCATCGTCCATCGTCCATCGTCCTACCTGCCTATACTTATAGGTATACTACACTCTGACTTAGTAGTTATAGAGCACATACCCATACATATAGATAAGTCAACATGAACATAAGCAATTCAACTCAGCTTCACTCAAAGCCGGGCTGTCTGGACTTTTTTCCCCCATTCTTTCCCTTCTTATTGCTCCAAGAGACACACGTCTTTTATTTGTGATGATGAGATGATGGTCATTCTGCACAATATATATGGTCATTGGAACTTAACACACAGCTAGAGGAAGGAATTTGAGAAAAAAAAACATCTGTGTGATTCCATTCTACAAGATATTAAGACATTGAAGTATGGAAGAAAAAACGAGCATGGGAATGATCTCTAATTCATTACTCAACCATCTTGCATCAACCCTCAAGACAATACAGAGACCATTTCCTCCATTCAGCATCCAACAGAGCTGTCACAAGCTCTTTCCTCAAGTATTTCATAAACACAAACAAACACAAGAAGAACAACCACCAACAACCTTGCAATGCAAATCAGCTAATAACTGTCAAATTGTGTCAACTTCCCGCACAAGCTTTGATAATGATAAGTAACTTGTGAACAATTATTCTCTTATAGCGTACAGATGGAAGCCTCGCAGGCAGAAGGCTAGACGCACATGGGACTGACTGGGAGAAAGGCAGCAAGGCAGAGAAAGAAAGTTTATCGAAAATATTGTAAAATTTAATCTTTTAGTTCTTGTTTTAGTTCTTTTACACACCCAAGAATGAAGGACCTTTTCACATTATGTGATAGCCATCCACTAAGCCCTGTGCTTGATTCATCTCACAATGACGGAGTTCAAAGAGAAAAGTAATAATGCTAATGCTGATGATGCTGCTATGTATCTCTATATACTGGGGAGAGTGTATTAGCTACCATCTTAGGCTAAAGGAAATGTTTGTGTATTGCTTCATATGGATTAGTTTTTGTATTAGTAAACCAGGAAGCTCTCAACAGGAATGAGTCTGTCGTAACCATTTACTCGTGTTAGAGAACATGAGTGGACATGACTCTTGATGAGCAGTCTATGGTAATCTTTGGACTTTTCACTTTTTCCCGGAGCGGAGGCACCGGCGACAAAAGGGAAAATCTTTAATGAGTTGAACTCAATGAATAATTACCCGGTTGAACATGAACAGCTAGTATACCCACTAACTATTACTTTCAAACTACAATAAACATTCAAAGCATGAAGCTTCAGATTCAGATAGAAACTATACCTCCCTACATATCAAGTTTAACACTCTCTAGCTATATCGCTAATTGTATAGCCACAAAGGTGAAGAGACACATTTTTCCGATTCTGTAAAGTCAATGAAAATTACAGAGGTACACATGAATGTATAGTAGCAACTATAGAATCCGTGCTCTTCTCTGCTTCTACATACATGACAGAGATCCACTCGTGTATCAACAACTAAATATCAGACCATAATATTATGTATTATGGAAAATAATACAGTGAACAAGGGAAGCATAATACATTTGAAATAGGTATGATGATGATGATCCTCCATGCTAAACAATTACTACATACCCACACAAAACTATCCGATAGTGTCCGATCGTTTGCTACTATAGGTGAAAAGTATCGGATTGTCGGACATTTTCCGACACAAATTTCCGATA
>JAQFZC010001039.1:0-35444 GCA_034695205.1 Dicyrtoma fusca | reverse complement strand
TCGTCTACATATGCGGCGCCTTTCACCGACTTAGCCGATTTAAGTCTGACTTAGCGCGTAGTGTGGACGGCACATAACTGTGTTGGTTTCAAAAGATTTAAAACTGAAACTAAACAAAATGACGGAGGTCTTACAAACACTACAAAAATTCGAAGAACAATTACATGATCTTCACAGACTTGTATTGTTTAAGTATTTGTAGGCCTATTTAAAGCCTATAATAGAAATGTATATAGTGCATTGCGTGCAATTCATTACGATGTGTCTAGGGACTATAAGTGATGCTTACATATATTTATACTGACAGCTTCCTTTTCTTCCATTACCTTCACCAAACTCATGTGCTAGTAATACATATTGGTTTCTCTTAGGATTTGGCTCAATGTGCAATTTCACCGCAAGACAAGGTAGCTATTTTAGTTTGTATTTATAAATTTCTCACGTGTCTGGTTCAGATTTTATTTCGCTGAGTTTGGTGCGTATTGTAGTTTGTCAATACTACATAAATTAAGGTGTGGGAGGAAAATCCTGTATTTTATTTTTGTCAAGACAAATCACTACAAACAACACTTAAACACACTGTTTTACGAGCACTACTTAGTAATGTACTTCTCATTGTGTAACAGTTCTAATACAGAAATGGAAATTGTACTGTAATTCTTGAATGGAAGAATATACAAGTTTTCCACTGCTTTCTTCACACGAAGCCAAGACGGTGTTAAAAAAATCGAAATCAATCGCATGTTGTTTTCCTAAATGACGTTGAACATTTCATTCTCTTCTGCATGTGTTCATAGATTTCTACATTTTTGTCTTCCGTTCTAGTGAGTGAAAGTTCCACCTTGAGGATTTGGTAACATGCGAACGTCTTGTGTTTTATTTTCCTTTGTACAGTACAATGGAGGGCTGGTGCCCTTTCGTAAATATATGTACGATCGATTACGTTGAAGTCTGTGAGTGGCAGTTGTAGGAAACGTATTTGATTGTGAGATGCTGAGTGGTGATTGGTTGTTGGATTCATTGCGAAAGGTTTAGAGTTGGGAGGAGAGGTACATATGTAGTTGGTTGGAAGATTGAATTGATTTGTACTTTTGCCTGAGTCAGGTTCTTAAGTTAAAGAATTGAGTTGTCGGCTAACTAATGTTTCTTTTGTGCTTTTTCATTAAAAGGCTTTCTGTGGCGGCGAACATCCTTCTCTTGCTTTCACTTACTTTCTCCAGTCGATTCTATTCTCTTCCTTTCGCTCCCCCCATTACATCCAGTATAAAATGATTCGCTCACCCACACATTCAGTCTATCAGGCTGGCTCTTCCTTTAGCTCTCCTAGACTTCGTCTCGTACTCCAGGCCTGTTGTTCACCCAGTGAGTCAAATAACAAAGTTGGTGTGACAGAAAGCTCTTTTCTCTGTAATTCACTTTCTCCTTTCTCAATCCAAATCAGCTCATTCTAGCTGTACGGTTTATGTGCGGCCACTACACACGTTACATCTGGAATCCCTAAACCACATGCTCACCGGCATCATTCCACTTGTCTCTAACGTCTTGAGTTTGATGAGAATCAACTTCCTTGTGTTTCTCATCTCAATCTATTTCAATGTAATTTCTCTTCTTCTTTCTCTATCTCTCGCTCAAATGCAAGTACAGGTTTTATACTTGAAATATTAAACAAGTGTTGATGGGCAGCCGCAATTGCCAAATAGTTAATGAAATGGCAAATTCCATGACAGATCCATGCAAGCTAGTCTACTATTAAAATTGTTTGACTTATACAATGAAATGTAAGCAGCAATACTGATTAGCTTGATTAAAGGGGCATTCAATATAGTACTAAAAAGTATTAAAAATAATTATTGCTTTTTAGCCTCTCTGCAGGTGCAAAATGTTCCATTGAATAATATCTCTGATTTTATGAATTATACAAATACCTAAGTAAATTATTCTTCTAAGTCATTTAGAAAACTTGAAAGAATTACTTGTAGAACGGTGATTGTTGCCTTCTAAAATATAACTCGTTTTTGCCTTTTTAATAATCGAGTAGAGGCTGTAATAAATTAGAAAAAATGACTGTTAATATCATGCAAGGATACATGCAAGTATAAAAACCTGACCTTCACTATTTGTAACACGTTATGTTATTATTAGCAACAAAAGGTTTTCAGTTTTTGCAAATGCTCCAAGTAAGCTCAAACAAAGTAATTAGGATTCACGGGAATTTTCAAACTTGCAGTTGTTCGTGTGCCTAAGTGTGAGCAAGAAATAAACCGTGCACGAATTTAAAGTTATTATTAGTACTAGCAAAGTCTGTAATTTGGAGCATAAGCTAGAGGCACACTTTTCACCTTCACGTATTCGTTCATTCTTTTATACATGCACACATTTCCATCATTTTGTGACGTAATTAAAACGACATTCTTTCAGTTTTACAAATAGCAAGAAATAAAATCACCCGAAATGCAAAAACCAAACATTATAGAAAAAAAATTACAATAAAGATTGTATTCGTAATTTCCCCACATTTCATACATTAATGAAAATCTTAATGCAAAATTAGGAGATAATTTAAATCTAGTGCTACATACTAGATTTATTTGGTTATTTTTTCTGCGCTTCAAGCAAACGTACACAACTTTTAAGTTAGAATGTATTCTTTAATTTTGAGGAAAATATTAAGAATTCGAATTTTTGTTTCATACCCCCCGCGCATGGAGGATGGAACACTAAAAACTTGTCAAGACTTGAGACAGAAAATTGCATACATGTAAAAAAAAAAAAAAAAACAAAAGGGGCTAGAATGCTCTACCGAGAGGAAAATTCATTCCATTGGAAATATTTGAAGTGGAATCACAATTCCAAGAGAGTTTCTAGCAGTGGGAGAGATTATTATTTTATTTTTATGACGATGAGACACGCAGGGCATGTCTATGTCCAGAACCACCACCAGCAACCATAACACCAATATCAATATAACCCCACTTGCCCTGGTCTGGTCTATGTACTTTGGTCTTGCTTCTGGTTTTCGTATCTTGGCAATGACAAGTGTGCATGTCTCTAATGATACTTTCTGGTTTTCCTTTGGCATGGTCTTTCTCTTGACTAACGCAAACTATATAGGTATGTACAGACCGTGGATTGGCCTTGGGTCAAAAGTTATGAGTTGAGAGTTGGCGTTGGCGTTGGCATTGGTACTCAGTCCTGACGATAGAATTGGATGAGAAAGAAAGTGCTACTTCACTAGACTAGAGAAAATTCATTCTTTCATATTTTCTTTCTCCCTTGGTTAAGCTGAGCTGGGTTTAGCATAACACAAGAAAGCACGATTTAATATTGAATATCTTTGAGAATAAATGTCACTGGTGTATATTCAAAGTTGTAAGTCTATGCATACTTTAGAGTCTATTTTCTTTTACGGTGAAGGCATATTTTATAATAATAGTAATACTGGTACGGCAAAAGTTGCAAGAATACGAACGATACTTAATCCAATAATAATAAGTCTAAACTCATCTTATCATCATTATTTTATAGCCCAATACCTATCTACCTTCACATACAAATATCTTAATAATCATAATCGTAATTCATGTTCAAGTATCTACGCTTGTAACGCTACACACACGTTTCCATATATTTATACATACATTGGGAGTCAACTTTACGCCAGGAGAAAGCATGTCGTGTTAGGTCAATATTTTCTTATAAAGACGCTCACTTGTCATTTCTAGTATTAACATCCGTAAGCTAAACCGTTGAACTTTCTACAGAAAATGTTTGCGGGACTGCATCAGTTCGACAGTGAAAGTTATCGACTTGGGCATCCCAGTGCAACACCCTCTGCATACAAGTATTTTGTAATATAATCCTAGTGTCTTAAATGTTCCTCACAAGTAACTAGAACCAGACCAGACGGTCCATTCAATTTCCGGCTTGGCTAGCCAGCGCTCTCCTCTCTTTCCCAAAATATTCGAATATACTATAATAAACAACATTCCTTCTTCCTGGAAGAATATTTCCACGTTGAGAAACGCGCGATGATAATAATCGTAATAATAATAATATAACGCAATTTTACGAGAATATGAAAAGAAAGGAATTTGGCTTTAAGCGAGCAACTATCGGTGTATGTTTCAACAATGCAATGCTCTCCTATATACATACAAATAAAAGCTGAAGATTTGCTTTCAATTTATTTATTCCTATGAAAGATACTAAGATTAGTATGTCCATGAATATAAATGTCACATGTTTATTATGTACGCCTCGAAAATACGAGTAGAAAATACAATTGAGACGGCGAAAGGGAAAACCTCTATGCACTGGCACTACATCACATACTAAATACAGACTTGCAAAGTTTAATATGCTCAGCAGTATTTTTCTCGCTTGAACAAGATATTATTCATTGGATGCTCTTGTCATACCATCAGCCCAGGACTTCTTTATTTACTGACATTACCAGGACAGCAAGTTTGCCACTTTCCCTACTATTTCTCTGTAAAAAACTAGCGTACCCATGTACGTACCTGGAAATTCAATTAATGTAATACAGGAGCAGTATCAATGAACAACCACTGCTTCTGCCATGTTAGAAAATCCACCCCTGGATCAGCTTCTGGTATTCCTGCTTTTTATTGCAGTACTTCTTCCCCGCTATTTGGAAGGTGTAATGCATTGCAATACAGCACAATGCAATGTAATGTACAAGCCCAGAATTATGCAACGTACATAGTTCTTGTGTTAGATTAGATTTCGTCCGCGGCTATAGTATGTATGTACCTGAATGACAGTAGCTTATGATGGGTATAATAGTGCATGTGGTACTGCTTGGCCTTCCGATGGCACTGGCTCTGGCTATGGCGCTAGGGCAACTTGTACAAAATAAAAATAAACCATAGAAGATAGAGAAAGTACACGAGTGAAAATTTAATAATTGAATTCCTTATGTTAGCATCTGACAGGATTTCATGATTCCGCGCGTCTACAAGCTTGTCTCGATATCCTATCGAGTGAAAGTCCACAACTGGAGAATCTCCTGGAATTTAATATCTAATGGACCCTCACATACTTCACTAGCCCAGGATTCCATGCCTCAATAAACCGCCGAAATATGTACTTTCACCGTCTCCTTGGCAATATTCAATTCATAACTGTCTTCACGTATAAAATTTTGTCCAGTTCAGTTATGCATGCAAAGCATAGTATAGTAGCAACGATGCTTTCTAAAAAAATCCAATAGTGAAAGCACGCTCATTCGTTTAAAGCTGTTGTCATTGGGAACTAAGATGGCTTAGAAGAACTATATTTGTATTATAACCTAAATGCACTGTTAATGAAATTTCTACAATAGTGCATAAAAGTTATGCAACAAACAACATGCTCCAGATGAACACTATTTATAAAATTAAAGTCGAACAACGTCACTGGAAGTAGAAGGGTGAACTTTAACAAAACAAGGTCTTCAGTGCAATATCTCCCGAATGGGATTGCCAAACGAAGGAACTACATAACTAAACTAAAGACGGTACAGATGTCAAACTAAAATGTGAAAAATAACAAGCTAACGAGTTAGAATTCTCTCAATACTTTCAAGATCTTTTCAAAAATAATTTTAAACGACATTAATTATAAAATGCAATGTAAGTTGTTATATGATACTAACGCAGTTTAATACAATGAGCGAATATTAAGAGTGAAAGTTTTACATGGAGTGGAAATACTGTAAGCATGTTTTTATACTCACTTGAATCTCTTAAGTTCTAACTTTTTAACTGCTCACAGGTGTCAAGTTTGTAGAATATAAACTACAAACAATCCAATGTAAAAGCAATGAGATGTACATACCTACAGCAAAATATTGTTTCAAGGGTTTTATTGCGTTAAGTGAAATCTTACAGTCTGCGCACTCGAATTTATCTTGAAATAAAACGAAATAGGAGGGTTTAACTGTATGCACATTTACTTTGACCCAGAAGGTGGGAATTACTCGCTCCATCAATGACTCCCAAACGCATTTAACTGTACTGCAGCGAGTAGAGAAAACGTGAACATTTTCCCTTCTCTTAAAAGAGAAAGCCAACAAGGAAGAAACACCCTTTGTTTTCTAGTCCGTGGGACCTTAATTTAAGTATATGCGTCAAAAGGAGAAAGTATGGGAGGAGAAGATCTTCGCTGTAGGACATAAAGTATAAAGCTGATGCGAAAATCGATGGACGGTGTCGATTTGATGCATGTAGGTGAGGAGCAGCTACAATACATCACACACAAAAATGTAGTAAAAACGTAGAGTCGCTATCGCTACCGCCACCACCGCACCACACAATCACTTTCTCTACTACTAAACTACTTTATAGAATTTATCCATACATACTGTCGCCCTTCGCTTTGTCATGCTTTCTCTCCTTTTCTCACTGAACTTACTCCGCGTGTGTTGATAAAATCCAAGTAGGAATCCAAGCTGAGCACAAGTACTTGACTGACTTGCCTTGGTTTTTTGATTTTCTTTTTTTTCTTCTTCTTCTCTCTCTCTCTCTCTCTACACGCAGACTTAACTTTTTTGGCTTGATATCACAATCACATGGCATGGCTAAAGGAAAAGACAGAGACGGAGTCAGAAAAAAAGAAAGGAAACCCTTGAAAGAAAAAAGACAACTGGGGTTAGGTTGACAAAAGTTTCTCTCAGCCATTCGACTTTTTTTCTTCCTTAGACTTTCCTCTTGTTGTAATTGTCTTTCATGCCCTACTGAGACTACTTTTTCTTTACTTTATCCTTTAGAGAGGTGCAACCCTCCGTTTAAAAAATATTGATATATCTATGTCCGTTAGTTTAGGCTCCAGCTCGAGTACCACTGTGAGTCGATCCTTCAGGAGTGTGATCAAGTTAAGATATATCTATGTATTCTAGAACACTTTCGTTGTTATACTAACTATTAGGGAAAGTCAAAGGAAGGAGCTTTAGGACTCAACGAATCAAGTCAACAGCAAAGATTTTTGTTACACTTTTGTTTTCTCTCCCGCCAATTTCCAGGAGTGATAGACCCAAGGACAAAATTCAACTCATGTCAGTAGTGTAGACCCATGATTTGTATCATCTTACCATGAAACTTCTCCTATTGCACTTGAAATAATTGTACAAGTTTGAGGGATGCGTCCACAGTCGTCTGCACTCAGCATAAGTACAGCTCTGTTGGCTTTGTGTTTATCTTTAAAAGTATCTCGAATTTCTCTCGACGTCTCTCCATAAGGGAATTTCATCCCCAAAGGACTTTATAATAGTTCATGACTCAACCTACAAAATTACAGCACATTACATCATTATTTACTCCTAAATTCCCTGCCCAATTTCTTCCCTGATGCCAACGTACTGCGACATATGTACTAGGCAAAGATGGACAGAGCTCTACAAAGAACATTTAGCATTGCTACAGAAAAGATGTACTGGCATCTTATAACTTGCCAACTCGTTTAAATTGAAAATACATATTTTTATAGGTTAACAATTTCAGGACTTTCAATTTATGAATCTATGTAATTGAAAAGAATTTTGTGAATTGTATTTGTCTGTCATATTGATTCAATAAAATATGACTTAAAATGCTTTCAAGAGGCAATGCTATATGGGTTTCTAAGCAGATTAAAAAGCGTTCTGTACATACTTTGTAAATATTCAAAGGTGAATTCCATAGTCATTAGGAGACGGCAAAACGTGGTAGCTGCCTTCTTAAAAAACTTGGAGCAAATGCTGTTTAAGATGTGCCCTCCATGTACCTTTGTTGTAATCTATTACTTTCGTTAGCTTTGATTGAGGGTTATTCTACACAATTTAAACTGCGTTGTCAAAAAGTATTCTATGACCTCGATAATTATGAGCATTGCCCTTTTTTCAAGTATAGCTATAATATTTAATATACATAGGTATGTACATTTTGGTTTTGGTAAATCTATAATTATACAAATGACTGTAAGTCTGACCTATTTATGCCTGGAGTTGGTTTGAATTTTGAATAATTTGCCAATGTGGTTCACCAGAGTAGGGTGACGTTTTTATAGAAATTCCTATACCATACACTGTAATATAAACCACCTACTTGGGTCGTTACAATGATGATACATGCGCATCTAAATTATGTTTATGCTCAGAATCACATCGTTTTCAAAATGACATGTCACTTTTGCATCGTCTTTGCATTTTCTATCGTCCCAATTTCCCCTAGAAAAAAAGTTCTATAAAATATCGGATCTTCGATCTGGGTCTGGTTCTGACGCTGGCTTTGGTCCTCGTCTCCTTGGTTTTTCAATGAGACCTCATAAACATAAACGATAAAAGGCTTCCCTAGAGTCGACTTGTGAATCCATATTATACCTATTCCATTTTAACTGTGCAATTTTAGAATAAATTATTTCAAAATGGATCTATGCAAGCACTCACGCTAGCTGTATCATTCATACATATGCGGCTGGGTTCGCCCATGCGAAATAGGGGTATACGCTAAGGCAAAGTAGAAAAACTTTTCGATTACGTTAGCAGTATACATTAATGACCTTCTTAGATATGTGCAAATATCACGTGTTCACTTTTAGCTCATTATATACACAACATTTTTTGGAAACATTATAAAAGTGCTTCCTATAATTGGACCTTGTCTGTTTTTTAAATCGTTCATGCCTTCACAAAAGTATAAAAATGTGAGCGTTGTGCACATTTTTTAAAAATAACTTCTATAAATAGTTTTGGTTGTGATAGTGCTTTTTGAAAATTCAAATTGATAAGGGTTGAAGTCATATTTGAAGAACTCCTTGCATTCACCTTACACCGCAGTCCCGTGTAAATCGTCCAATATCAAATTTTTATAAAACGGAAACGTTGCCGTCCAAACGCCCAAACTTATCTCAAAAACCTGTCGCCATGCATAATACATCGTCTTCTTAAGAATCCTATTGACAACTCTCTGTGTATAATTCATAATAAAGGAGGAAGTCACATGAATGTAAATGCTGAACAATGGGAATCATAGCACTTCCTTAATTTAGTGTCAACAAAAATGTGTCAAGACACATAAAAAATGAAACATTGACAAATTGTATGAAAGACGGGCACGTAATGTAATAGGCAGGGATAAAATATGACAAGATTATTACGGATCTGTCTCTGTCGATGAATAAAAGACATGGATAATAATAATGCATGCGAGTGTCTTTGTATACATACATATGCAGTATGACAATTGATGTTGATGTGTTGAAAAGCTTCAAAAAACGTGTCTAAGCTGCATTCGACTCTTTTGTTTTGTTTTCCATTGCATTACTTTTTAACGTAGTTATGTATATACAAAACTCTTGTTCTTGTTTTGCTTTGGTTGCGGTCTCTAGTATTCCACGTCTCCGTATGTATGCACACTAGTTGGTATACACTGGAAAAAGTTGCTTGACGTGGTTTCGAGTTTCCAAAGAAATTCAAGGAAAGAAGGAGAAAAGGATTGGAGTTTAAACAAGACAAATGGTTGTAAATTTAAGTACGCTGGCAACTATAACTGTCTATAGCACTACGCGAAATGCATACCACAGCACTTTCAATATGTACATAAATATATTAAATGAGTGTAGTTTTAACTGACAGCGCAGCGGATTGCATATTGCAGTGCACTGCACTATATACGATGCGCAATACTAAGGGTAGACAGACGGACATTCTCCGAAGAATCTCTGCTATCATAAAAATGTAGAAGCGCGTGGTCTGCATACACTATGAATTTTTCCTTTCTCTATAAAAGTCTTTAAGCTGATGATGACATATGTATGGTTGTTGAAGGATAGTATGCTTTTACATATGCGTATCAACTTTTTAGACATGTAAATCTTTCTATTTAAATTATTTCGATAAGTCAACCTATGCCTACAACTGGGTCTGCTATAATGCATATGAAAAAACAAAATCAGGAAAAGTTGAAAGTGGATTAGATAAAATAAAGTAAGATATTGTTTGAGTACAGGAAATTAGAAAAAAAGTAAGGTAGTGTGCCTCGTGCGATTGACAGTGACGATATCTTTTGAATTACAGAGCCGGTGACAGAAGTTGTTGGGGGTCCAGAATTGTACATCGATCGTGGCAGTACTATCAACCTAACCTGTACGGTCAAATTCTCGCCCGAGCCACCCTCCTATATCATTTGGAATCACAACGATGCCGTGAGTCTAGTCTTACAAATTTTTATTTCAGATTCAGATTTTTCATCAAATCACATGGTATAGACAGCAGTCTACTAAACGTCACATGGAAACCCAGAGTTGTGTCATTTGGAGTCGACGGCCAATTAAAAGACATGCATACATGTAGGTATATCATTAGTTAAGATGCAAAATGAGGTAAATTCAATTCAAAATCGTGTGACATGCCTCAGTGCGCTTGTTAACTGACAATAGATTCCTTTTTAATCTGTTTATACTAAAATACTGAGATCAAAATTTAGAACCATTAAACATGTGAATTTTCAGTATTTTCCAATAATTTCAAAAATTCATTCTGCAAACTAGCCAAAGTTGCCGGTAAAAAGTATTTAATATCAATTGCATCATTGAATTTATATTTTTAAAGCATCTTGCTAAAATATAATATTTTAATTGTATTATTAATAATGTTATTTATTATAGCGAATGTGTACAAGAAATTCTTCAATACATCAGAATTGAACCATTGACCTATTTATACGCTCTCAATTTCATGAAAACGTAGTTTTCGCAGGGTTCCGATGGTACTTGCGTTACAATTTGCATATTAAATGAAACCATACCCTGGTTGATGTTTTCTCCATTTTGGGAATATGCCACACTTGAATCATATTTATTTATGTTGGTACCTAGGTATATTATTCCGTGTGTGCAGCTACCACAACACAATACTAAAATAAATAAGGTTCCTGAATTTAGTTGATGGAAGTAGAACTTTCCTTTTAACAATAAATGATGATTAACGAAGCGTGCACAAGCAACAGACAGACAGACTCCATGAGTAAATACATTTCTACGTATAAATTGACGAAAAAACGATTTCAGAAGGCTGATTCTGGCTGATTTCACATATTCTCAGCTCCAAGGCATGGGAAAGTCTCAAAGTGAAGGTGGCCTTTGATAAATTGTATAGACACCTGGACATGTTGGTGGTGGAACTCTTGGTCATGTCACAGGGGGGAGTCAGAAAATTTCATTAATTAGTCATGAAAACTTTCACTTCCCTTAATACGGTATTACTGCACTACAGGCTGTCAGAGTGAAAGTCCCTATTACTTATAAAAGTTCATCGCAACGTACGTTTTATACAGTTTTCTTAAAACCGCCAGACTAACCATATACAGCTTCAAACGAGTGCCAGTGGAGAACGTCATATCAAAAGATTTATAAAAATTAAAGTAGCTCATTCTGCTTTTATGTACTACACAATATAGCAGGCTTTGCACGTTCAGAAAATGTGTAAAACTAGGCTTTCGGTGCATATATTTCCATCCCCGAGAAAGAAATACGGAGTGAGCAGCTGCTGTGCGTGGAAATCATGAGCGTATGTCTAAAGTGTAAAGCCCTTTTACAGTTACACAGAAACTAGATTCCGCGTGAGAAAGTAAAAGTAAAAGTTGAGCCCCGCAAACATATTATATTATCACATCCAACCACTACATACTACGTAGGAGGAGGCACGGAGAAAGTAAGTAAGTAGGGAGAAAGGAAGCAAGCACACAAATGATAATAAATTGAATGTAATGGAGAGAAATATCCTGTTTACTCTATGACATCAATTGGCTCCTCTCTTGGTCATTGAATTGCACTGCACAGCGAAGCATTTAGCTAACCAACACCAACAAAATGTAGTAGTAGAAAGAGCCAAGTACAATTTCCACGACGAGCAACTATGTTACTTTCTCCCATTACCGTAATATCCTAGATATCACTCGCAATCCCATATTTCCGTTCAGTGTGATATCCTTCCATTTATTTATCTATCTAAGGTCTACATGTTCCACCACTCGAAAACTTCACACTCAAAGTTCCTTTACTCTACTTTCACCTGTATTTTTACAAGGAACTTATGTGAATACGTCATTACATGCATACAAATGTACGGATGCCCCGTTATTAGCTCATATACTGTACTGTGAGCATCGGTAGCCTCGAAAGTACCTAAAATGCCTCCAATGCTACATGAGAATATATTAGAGAGAGAAAAAATTAAATTGGACCACAACCAAGAATAAAAATGTATGAATTTTCCATGGAAATTTATTGAATGGGAATTTATACTTCAATTTATTCTAAGATATGAAAGTGAAAGAGAAAGTTACTATTTATATAACCAACTTTAACCTTTTAGAGAGGGACTGGTATAGATCTGCAAATAACATTCTCTTGTTATGGCCTCAATTCACATAGCAAAAACATGTTTACTGAATTAAGAAACATTGTCGTATAGGAAATGTATTCCCTATTTTCCATAACATGCATTATTTTAGAGTTTATTTTAGGGAAATATTATTATGGAACGTTTTGATGCTCTCTCTGAGAGGAGAAACGTATGCCTATCCTTCGTTTGCCGTTTGTGCAAAAATAAAATACATTCACATTATGTATGATACAGATTTGAACCAAAAAGGTTAACAGAAAAATATGTACCCGTGCATGCCTGACGTACAGTATGGGTAAAAATATGAGGAAAAAACACGAAAAAAGGAAAGTAAGGAGATGTAAAAGAGAAAGTAAAACCATCCTTGTCTGGCCAAATTTGTCACTTCCATTTGAGTGTTGATGATGAATACGAGTGCAGAATGAAAATACAGAAGAATTCATCTGAATAGGCACGTCATGCGGAGAAAGTTAGAGAAAGTATTGCTATCCTACTGATGATCGGTTGGAACGGCAAATAGGTTCTTGCACATAGTCTAAGCAGTATTTACATTTTTGTATTCGTATTGCCGTGGTAAGAGCACTGCTCTCCACCATTCTGAATATGCCATGTAAGAGAGAGAGAGAGAGAGATAAGCAGCTTTTGATTTAATCGGTTCCTCCTATTTTCTATAATATTCATGCTAGCGCAGTTTCCTATCATAAATAACATTCCTACATCTACCCTACTGCTTTCATTCTCATATCCAATATGTAGCCTTTATAAATCTATGGGAAAAGCAATTCACATTGCACCAGCACATGAAACCCAAACACACCTTAATCCTTCTAGAATCAGAACAGAGCCGTTCTTCAATTTTCATTACCTTTTGAGACTACACGTGCTAGTAGGTATGTCTTTTGGCATGTGCGTCTACCTCAACTAAAAGCAGAGCAGAACAAAAAGTTATAATAGGCTATAAAACTATACGGCGTACCCTATAAGTAAACCCTATTATTTCCATATATATATATATATATAACCGACGAGACTACTCCGAAACAGTCAGAATGTAATCCTTTAAAAAAGAAAAAATGAATTGAATTGCATGGGAACCCATGTAGTATGATTTAGAAGGTGCTGTTATATTTCTTAGGTTTTTTTGTCACCCGGCAATTTCATAAATTTCCATTTTGATCCAATAGTCTTTTTGCCCTCCAATTCTATCCCATTTATTTCATCTCGGTATTGGCACGGCACTGGCTCCGACTTCCAGCAGGTCACACACAAATGTGTCGACGCACCACAAACTACAATAGCAGATGGTTAAACGAAAATACTACCAAAGTTTTAAGACGGTCAAAATTTCAGAAATAGGTCCCTCGTATTGATTCGGACATATATTTAAGGAACCTGTATTGACTTTCACTATAAAAAATTAAACAAAAACAAACAAGTTTAAACATAGAAAGTAAATTTTATTTTATTTTTAAAAAATCGTTTTTTTGAAATTTAAACAAACCTAATTAACTGTAGAATACACTACGATTTTAATAGGACCTAGCATGCTTTCTCCAGTGGATGCATATCTGCTAACTAACTCGAGTTATCGACAAAAGTCGCAAAAATTTTTTAAATAGCCAATTATCCTGCGTACTATAACTTAATTGTAGTAATTGCATTACGTAAGTTCATGAAGTACTATTTTGGTGAGCGATGAAGCTAACCGAACAGAAATAGATCTAATAGGAAGTAAGTTCCCCGAAATTGAGTTAAAGATATATGTAAAGTCTAAAAAGAGAACCTCTACCCACCACCACACATTTGATATAATATGATATATTTACTCCCTTCTAGAAACCCACTCAAAAGAAAAATGGTATACTTTAGGTAATAAAAAAAATATATAACGAGCTTACTTTTACACACTAGCTTCCCAACAAGTTCCCATTGATAATATATAAAATCCCATGAAATAAAAAGTGTACAATTTTCACTGAATTTCTCCATGACCACAAGAAAGTATGGTATAGTTTGAAATCGTACCAAAGAAACTTAACTTTCTCCGCATTACCCCATTTATACATTACACAAAGAAACACATGCACTCTATCATACTTCTAAAGGCCAAAAACACTACATACAAATGTATATATATACTGTAGGCGTTATACAAAGTATTTCGGTTCGTAAACGAAAGTTGTACATGTCGCCTGTAACCGGGCGACACTAACAAAATTTTAATGGCTTGGTTAGCTTTTTTCGTTTCGCAGGTACTTAGAAATCAGTCACATAAAATTATAATGATCCAACTTTCTACAAACGTTTTTGGAAGTTTCTAAAATATCTTTCAATTTAATTCCAATTAAACACATCCATACTAGACCCTTTTGTTACTCAAACAATCTTTTACTCAATTTGCATTTTAAAATGGTTTTTTACTAAAAATAGAAAATGTGAACGAACTATGTTAACAAGTGTCTGTGTATGTTAAAAAGCTCTGAATTTAAAGCAATTTCTTTACCAAAGCTGCATAGCAACAAAAATTTAACAAACAAAAATGATAATTTTCCAAGTTTATGGTTTGAAATCTAAAACACGTGCAGAGTAAACGGCATATCTAAACAAACCCCACAGATTTAAAATCAGACAAGCCTGGTCAGGTATTGCAGCGGAAACCATAAAGTTCAAGTAAGGGGGGAAGAAAAACTTAGTTATTTTCTAATGACGTTGCTTAGTATGTAAAAAATTCATTTTCATGGGTATTAGTTTGTTTACATATATATATGTTGGCTGTAGCATTTTATTTAACTTTACGATTATGCTTCTCCTTCTTGACTTAGCTTGCTTTGCTTTGCTGTGCCAGGCCCCCATGGTCTGGTCTGAAATAACCAACCGTCTAGATAAAGCCATGGCGGGGATACTTCACAATTACAATTTGAAAGCATTGAAGCACACAGTTGAGTGAGTTCATAGGACAGGACAAGAGCGTCATCAAGTAGAAAATATAGCCGAGATATGCATCATATCTATAGATGCCTTCCATAAATATGTACATAGGGAGTAGTTTTCTCTCACAAGCATGTTCGTTGCAGCAGATGAGGTCTCATCGAAAAGAGTTGTTGTACTTTGGTGAGGTGGTTTCGCTTCGCTTTGGCTGGGAATAGGACGAGTTCTGTCTGCCTGCGAAGCTAACACCGCCGATACCAGCACCATCATCAGTCCAGACGGCTACAACTGCGCTGCTGTCGTAATGAAATGAAAGTCTTCTTTAGATTACTCATGATGAAGAATTAATTTCACCATTTCCGCACCATATCATGCAATCTTTACAAGTTGAAAAGGGCTCGTGTAATAGCATCATATCCGAGGAAAAGAGCACTTTCCCAAAATAAAATGAGACCGAGCTTCTCTCGTCGAGTCCAATTTCACGAGCAAACTACCCCAGTCTTAGAGCAACCTGCCGTCAGTTCAAGTTTAAAATGTACTATCTGCACCTGCACACGTCAAAGAAAGTATTCAACTACTATTTAAAGTTCAAATCAAACTTACGTTTTCACACCACTTCCGCCAGCTGGCAACGAATGAACAAGTTGCCACGACCTCTTCTTAATTTTGGTCAGTCAATGTGATAAAAAAGGATATTTTAGAATTGTAGTTAGCTTTTCGCTATCAAACGTAATTTAGGTACTTTAGCGTTTGCAACTTTGTCGGCTAGTGAACTTCATGGGGATTTTAGCTAAATAATCGCCTCTGAACACCTAACATTATGTGTAACAGTCCAACTAAAAGGTTAAAAAAATCAGTACACAAGTCGTTTACAAAAATATATTAGATGACAGAAATTGCAGCTTTAACCTTAGATGTGTGTGTAGTAGTTGCATTGCTTTGTTGTTTATACACCTCCCGTACCTTCAACGAGAGCAATGTCTCAGAAAATGAGGCCGTGTTTCCCTACTCAGAATGATTCCTTGTGTTTCTGCTTTCCCTTCTTTCTCCGTCACTCTTCAACAATGCATAGAAAGCCATTACCAGACACTCCTACTACTAGTCTGGCAGACCATGTAAGCAAAAACTGCATTGCGCCACCGAAACGCATACCCATCGCATCATCTTAACATCATTACCCTGAACGCACAAACACGTGCAAACACTGAATACTTTAGAGAATTACATTCATATGCTTTCACCACAACATCTAGTTAGCGTAATCTAAAAATTGCTCTTAAGTTACTTGTAGCAATGGAAATTGTAGAAAGTTCGGATTATACCTTATTATATGTATTTTTGAAACGAAACTCTTTTAAAACTTTTCCTCTAAAATTAAATCTACAATCGTAGAAAAGACTAAAAGCTAAAAAAAATGGGAATTGAATTTATTTTATTTTTTATTTTCTAAAAGGGGAAGGAAGCATTGAATTGCAGTGGAATGTATTGCTCCAGTCAAGCGTTTAATAGAAGACGACATGTCGTTAAGGAATTGAGTCGAAGAAGGCGTGGAGGTGCTTTTGTGGTTTGCTTTTTGGATTCGGATTGCTTTCACTATGGGCTGGGTTTGAATGTATGGGTGGTCTCGTTTACATATGATTATAGCAACTGGAAACGAGAGGGAAAGCGACAGCAAAAACGAATCCGAATGCACGCACAAAATATCTTGTAATATAGTGCCTAACAACTACATGAGTAAGGTCTACCAAGCTCAAACCACATTCCTCTACAATCTATTCTCTCCGCTTAGCAACATCCACCCTGTTGAAAAAGCATTGAGAGCATAAAAAATGAATTCAAATCTGAATATATTTATTCTACACTCTTCCGATTAGATGGAATGGAACGTGAGGATGGAACAAGTTCACAGTTTCCTTGCATCCATCCTTTCGTCCTTCTCACGCAATGACACCCAGAACAAGAAAAGTTGTCGTCGTTACTTTCTCTTTCTCATTCTCTTTCCGTCGTACTTTCACTTGACTAGGTTTCTCACCACACATGTACATGCAACCGCAGAGCTCTACTAACGATAAGCTCAACTAAACTGAACCAAAATAGACCGCACCACACCGATTCCTCTTTTGAAATATTCGAGTAGTTGATCTTTTATTTTCTTTTTTTCCATGGCAAAACTCCATAGTACAAGTGAGTAGTGCTAGTGAGTATGAAAAAGTAAGTAGAGCTGATATAGACATTTCTGCAGAAACCGAAATCGTAGATTGAGATGGGTGAAAGCGAAAACCCATTTGAGAAACCAGGAAGAAAGTGGTAGGAGTAAAAAGGCAAGCAAGTGAGAGAGAGAGAGAGAGAAGAAGGATAGAAAGTAGAAACATGGTTTAACAAACCAAGACAGAGTTTTAACATAACGATCAGTATGTACACGTTTCGTTTCCTTCAGTAGATATTTTATGTATAGGAAGAAACCAAGTAGACTTAAACTAACTTGTCTAGCTAGCTGATCGAGAGTCATTCACTAGAGTTATTACGATGGTAAGCCGGCTTTCGTTTTTTCTCTCGTCCCGTCTCTCTCTCTCTCTCTCTCTCTTTACTCATGATCAGCTCAGCTCACTTTCAGACTGCTGTCGTTCTCCTCTCCCTTTCTACTTTCTACTGAGTGTAGAAAGTAGAAATGCATTGTAGCAATAGAAATTGAATTGAAATTCCAATACAAGCATGTAATCAGCGAAAAGCAAGCTATCCATAGCATGCTCTTACAGTGGTATATGAGAGCACATGTATGTACCTACGTGTGTAGGTTGAGTATAGCGTGGGTGAAAATAGGAAATAAGCCATTTTGATTTCTAGCTCTCAATTACATAAATGTCGTCCTCTTCTTCGTCTTTTTTTTTCCTCCTTTTTTATGGAAAAGGGGAGAAACGAAAGAATAAACACTGGCAACTGGATCGACTTTGACAGTCTTGTACGATAAGTACTTTCACTACTATCTTGTACTTTTTTTGTTTCGCTAAAAAGCTTTAGTCTACATATATGTTTTTCCAATTATTTCAATTGCTTTGACTTTGAGCATTCCGAAATGCAGTTGGAAATCCCCAATGCAGGATGTAGCATGCACATTGTGTACACGTGTTGTAATTCCGAGGGTAAAAATGGAAAGCAAACTAACAGAAGTGACTCTCACTAGTCAAATAAAATAATGTAAGGGATACTGTAACTAGTTCGTATAGATATTGTTAAACAAAACAAAAATAGAATCAATCTTTATTGCTACATTTTCAGATGCAGAGATTTTGCTAACTAAGCATCTAGTGAAAGGGTAAAATCTAGCGAATGACGCTGGTTCAGGCATGCTTGGTTGGTCATTAGAACTATGTAATATACCGTAGACGGTTATATTGTCGCTATCTGTAAGCCGGCGGTATAGCAGTATAAGAATGTGCATATTGCCAGGCAATATCAATTATACCGGTATACCGAGATCAACATTAAGGCACGCCGCTTAAATAATTTTTGTATGTATAAAACTCCCGAAACAATTCTTTAAATCTACTTTAAATCTAAAACATGACGGCGTATTTTCGATCGGTGGGTAATATAAGTATTACTACATTGCTTCGTTTTACAAATGTCTTTTCTTATTTTGAAATTTTTGAAAATAGTAATTCTTAATTTTTACGTTTTTGAAAGCTTTAGCTAATAGTTTTGCATGTTTTTAAAAAACTCATTTTCTTGTTGTGACCTTTTTGAAAGTGTTAGTTATTAGTTTTGAATATTTAAAAAAAATATAATTTCTAGTATTGACTATTTTGAAAAAGTTCTTTTGAAGAATAAACATTGTTATAAAGCTTTTCTTGCCGTGGCTTTACAGTTCCGAATAGATTAATACAAAAGAGTTTACATCTACCTTACCATGTCCGTGAAGCTAATCATAGGTTATATATGTCTTTAAATGCACAAAGTCATGCGGGCATTATCATTTGCCGAGTTATCGACATAAAATAATTTGTTTATTTTTTCTGTCATTGTATTCATGGGCACTTTTATAAACTAAGAACTTTAGCCAGATTTCTCCTCTTTGGTCTGTGAAGTAGTACTTTTAGAATCCGATCTAGAAATCTTCGTTGTCATTTATTGTACAGTCCAGTGAGTCATAAGTGTGGCCACAAGCTTTTCCAAAATAATGGAGACAGCTTATTGGCGGAATCTGGGAAAACACTGATAGGTTGAGGATACAAAATAAAACAACTTAGACGTTTCTTTCTATCAGATGTAACAATTTGCAATAAAACCTACGCACGGTATTTAATATTAGTGACAGTTTTATGCCTTCTACTTTCTCCTGCGTACGCTTCCAAGGCACACGCAATCGTCCTTACAATATATCCCAGCAAGTTAATAATATAAATTGCTCCAATTTACAATTCTATGACGGCATGTTCAGGTTTTCCTATAACGTTCTTTCCCTGCTGTTTTTTTATTGTCATTATCTAGTACCCATGTACTTTACAATTCGTGTGCAATAACATGACCAAGCTCTTTTGTACCTGACATTCTCGGACAATTTCCTGCATATCCTCCCACACATGCCTGACTTGCAGGCTCTAGTTTAATGATGAAAGGAAACAGAATTTTTTGGGACTAAATGTTAATAAATCTTATAGGAAATCCTCAAAGGAAGTTTCTACAAGAAAGCACTTTTGCTAACAAAAGAAAAATGTTGGTGGACTTTAAAGTTGTGCGTCATTCCGTATGGCCGTGAAAAATATAAAACTCCCAGTGATATTTTCTCAACAGCCTTTGTTATCGATTACATAATTGTGACCACTTTATACATTTTTGTCTTTGAGGAAAATTTGAGCGTCATCTTAAAAGGAAACACGGGAGGGTCTAAGTACACATGAGGAACTAACGATAATAAACCAAAAGAGGAACGAAATAAAATATAGTGTATAAAAGCAAAAAAAAAAGAGGAGAGCGGGTGAAAAAGTCATGGGTCGATATTATTTCGTCTTTCTAACGTGCTTATGCTATCTACTCGCATATGAGTAGGCGTCGTATAGCAAAGTATGTATTTCTCAAATAAATGGACGCTGGACCAACTCAACGAAGCAAAAAATGTACAATGTACAATATCAATGCTACTACAAAGTACAAATATACAGCATTCTCAAACTGTACGTTTAAAATATGGGAGTCAGTAGCTTGTAAAAGGGAAAGTGCAGTACATGTCTGTATCTTTGTACAGACCTACCTTCCCACATTATACGCCAACAGAAGAAGCTGGAGCTGGGAATGAGGCCAAGAAAAGCTCCCTTCCTTGCTTTGCCTAGCCTCCGCTTGTACAGTTTTTATGAATGTGGATGGACGGTGAGAGACTGTGCCAAAGTGGATTGGAATGCAATGATCTATAGAGAAAAAACAAAAATCTAGATTATACGAACATAGCATTAGTGCTACGGAGGACAGTGTTCCGACGTACGTATACCACCAATGTATATAGGTAGTAAATGTATAAAATTACGTACAAACTCATACTTCAACTTTAGTTTGGACTAAAAGCATTCAAACCGTAGCCTCTTTTCCAGTTCCCTTGTAGTTTACTCTGTTCTTGTGTGTGTGTGCAGTTGCGTTGTAAAAAAGAAAGCAGTGAAAGTAACAAAGTGAAACTAAGAGGATGAAAGTGCACTTTTCGCCTTTTGTTTTTCCCAGTAACCCTACCAGATCCTACCTAGCACCAAAAACCCACCCAACCAGCGGAATAGTAACAGCAGTTCACCTTTTCAGGGAAAATGAGGTGGGAGAAAGTAAACGTGAGTCCAACACACATCAAACAGAATAGGATTAGGAACTGGGTCAGTTTTTATCAAAGGAGAAAAACTTTTCAACTATCTTAGTGGAGCTGGAGTTCTCTCTTGAATCTTGGAAGAAATTGATTTATATATATATGTACCTCCATGAAATAAATATTCTATTCCACTAAGACTGAGGTGCTCTACTCTATTTTAACAAATAAATACATTTTAACGAGTCGTTCCATAGCATAATAAGGGCAGTCCGCCATTTATAAATATATTTAATGCCTTTTTCCAAGGAAAGATATTGGTACAAATTGGTTTCCCATTCAATTCCAACAAACTTCCTCGGCCTTTTGGTTGACTTGGTTTGATTGTGGATCATGACGGTGAGGAAGCGCTGAATTCTTTTAGCTTTCGTATATCAGCTAAATGCAATTTGTCGCCAGTCAGAAGAATAGAAAATCTAGAAGAACCATGTCGAAGTTCATACTGTGATAAGTACCTAATATAGATGGACATGACGGTCTCAGGAAGATATGTTCTCTTGATCCTATTCCTATGATCCCTATAAAACTAAGACGTTTCCTTACGATAAAATAATCCTTCTGAGACTGACTTCACTTTATCACACCGTCCAGTCTCCCCGTCCTTTCAGCCTATCGTCAACGTCAACTAGCCACTAGCTGCACTAGCCATCAAACCAGCTACAAGCTTGCAAATCTCTCAATCATCTGACATGCAATGAATGAACGCTGGGCTATACTCAATATTTCTCACTGTAGAACCTTTCATCATAAGCTTAGCGAGTCGTACGTACCAAATCATGTTGGTTCATTTTACTACACTGAATACAAATCCCGCTATTATCATACGAAACCACAATTTACATTCATGATGACATTACGTATGTATGTTGCGCTTATTTTTATTGCGTCATAGCGTACTTTTTAATGTGGGACGGGATACGACTTTCCCACTGTATAAATGGCTTACGTTTTATAAGTAGTGACTTGGTATAATAACAACAAGAGATGAAAACTTGTCACATAAAGAAGAATGTGATTTTCTATAAAAGGGCAAATTGACTCTTTGCAGATATTTGCTTGCTCTTATGTTTTAAAGTAAAATAGACTTCAATTTATAAATTTTTAAAATCCGTGTCCATATGTATATGAACAATAAACTAGGTGTTAGAATACGTAGGTAGTTTTTAAAATGTTTTTATTATATTATTGTGTTTTTACTCGTGTCGTAAGACAACAGCCATACTGTATTTTTCTGTTTTAATAAGGATGCGTT
Source organism: Dicyrtoma fusca (assembly GCA_034695205.1). Taxonomy (NCBI): domain Eukaryota; kingdom Metazoa; phylum Arthropoda; class Collembola; order Symphypleona; family Dicyrtomidae; genus Dicyrtoma; species Dicyrtoma fusca. Next base: position 13,046 of record JAQFZC010001039.1, on the reverse strand, counting down.
GAGCTTTGGAAAATAATCGTACCGAATTAATTAAAAGCGCCTATCGCCTCCGTGCCCATAAAACTTACTTGCTTTATTTCAAAAGGATGGCCGAGTAATGCTCGTCTCAAAGAATGCAAATTACATCATAATATTTTTTTTAGACTTTCCAGTTAGCTCATTCTGTGCTTTTCAGTATGCACTCGTTTAAAAAGTAAGATTGTTGTTTTGTAGTTTTATCGACCTGCTAAAATAGTTAACAATTCATTCCCCTCCTTGAAAAACAATAAAAGTTAAATTCATGAAATGAACAATGCGGCGTGCAACGGTCCATTTCTTCCCACATTGCATTGGACTTGAAAGTTCGTTAAGCTTCTGCTAAACCGGGAGTAATTGTAATTTCAGTTTATTGTGTGGCCCAGACAATTCACCAAACTATTTGAAACCAAACTAACATCAACAAGACCATTGAATTGTCATGAATTGTACTCTTCAAGCGGAGTTGAGTTGAGCAGACTTTCATTGTTTTTGTTGGAAGGATTCCATAAAATTGAATGGAGTCTGCTAAGTACACTCTAGGAAATGAGTCACATCCTTTACAAAACAGTGAGTGTATCCCAGTTGTCGCTAATTGTGTAATATATGATACCTCAAGCTCACACATTTTTCAAACAACTTTCCTTTCAATTAGGCTCACACTGCCAAAATATTTTTATAGGTACACTTCACCAAGCACTATTTGGAGCCCATCATTTATGCAAAACAAAAAGTGAGTCCACTTATAGTAATTATTGAAAACTCATCATTAGGATGGCTTGGGATCTCGTAATATTATCAGGTTCACATTGAACCCATGTCAGTTCCAAATCCTTTGATACAACCCATAATTATAATTTTATACTGATGGGTTTTAAACTATTATATGTAAATGGATTCGACTTTTTTGGTATGCGTTAATGGTAGGTTTATTTGGTAGAGTGTACACATTGTTAGAATTATAACACTGTTTGCTCAGTTGAGGTTTCAAAACAAAAACTGAACTTTTTAGCCAACATTGGATCTGCATTATGTGGCTTCTTAAAGGACGATATTCGCAAACAGCAGCCCTTGTTATGAGACAGTGCGTTTGCTCTTGGCGAGATTTCATTGAAATGCTAAAACCCGTACGATGAGCCGAAGACGCCCTACAATCCGGTTCTTTTAGACATTCTGATGCATTTTCCCGGTTACAATTTACATTTGTAGGCTGCAGCAATAGGCCGTCCTCCATACAAATTTTTGGGTCTTTTCACAATTTTTTCTGTAAACAGGGCGTTAAAAAACTTCTTGTACGCATACAAGCTTTTGAAGTTTCCACCACGCGAACATTATCACGCACAGAGAAACTTGTGAAAAGTACAGGTGAAAGTACGAACAAGAATGAGCGGAGGGGGGATGGGGAAAGTATTATGAAAGGATGGAGGTAAGAAAGCAGGTGTTGCGGTCGGGTATAATTGCATCATTTTATTGTTACGACAGTCATTCCCCGCCACCAAAAACCATCTCATTAGCTATTATTATACTGATGTTATGTGACTAGTACGAGAGAAAATAGTTTGCCACGTCAGTAGAAATGGCAATAAGCAATCCTATTCCAAGTACCAAGTGTACTCTTACCATGCTCTCTCCACTATTTCTAGCCACATCGGACTGTGAGACAGACAATAATGAAAACGAGGACTTGGCCCATTCACATTTACATTCGTTATATGCACCCTCACATATTTTTAGTACGTATCACAGCAGCCCTCCCCAATCCCTAGTTGCACTGGGCCTCAAACTCTGTAAAAATCCAAAATTTTCAATGTGAAGAGGATAGACCATATAATCACAAGCGCTGCAGATCACACTATCCTGATTTTTTGTTACATGAAGAAACCATGATGGAAATCCAGTCCACCCTTACAACAGCCAAAAAACTTTCAAAAATGGAGACGCACTCTTGCAATTTGTAGAAAACGAATTTTTAAACCCTTGTAGAAGAACTAAATAAGATATTTTGAACGTTCTAGAAAACTTAGATAGCTCATTTTGAAATTTCAACCATGCCACGCGCGGAACCTTGCATTGCATTGAATTTCCGAGACTAACGTACAAAAGGACAAGAACATAACAGAAATGAGAATTACAGCAAAAACGTTACTTTCTCCGTCTCGTACTTTCACTTACTTTCTCCTTCTGCTTTTCTCTTCACATATTATTGCACACGACCGCCCTTACACAATCTCATCTCATAAACTGTTGACGTCCTCGTCTCTTCGTCCCGTCTCTGGTTGTAGATGTGTATCCACACAGCATCTATTGATTCAAGAACCCTCCTCGGCAAGCCTCGCTATGCTTTCTCTTCCATCCATTGTCCAGGCTCAAATTTTCATTCCCATAAAAAGGAATGTACCTAGGTGTGGTTTATTTACCTTTGAGATACAGCATTCCTTCAAACACTCTAACGATCAGTTCCATTCCAATGTTCCGATGTTATGTACCTTGAGACACTTTCACTTTCACAGAATGTGTGTCTGTTCTGTGTACTTTCGCCGTTAATGTTATGTTATTTTCTCGGTTTTGTGTGTTGGTGTGGCAACTTAACTACACATGTTATTACATAATGTCATTTCATCTTTCATTCCTTTAAGTGTCTCTCGCAGTTTCTTCGTGTAATCTGCTCGCGTCGTGGTCAGAGAACGTGGGAAAAAAGATCCAAAGGAAGAGAATTTGATGTAATTTAATGTCACGTAGAACGTATTTGAAGATTCCTTTACTAAACTTTTCGTCTTCTCCTCACATAGGGGCATGTATCACATTATGGATGGGCTGTAAAGGTGTCTGGACTGCAAATATAAAATTAACTCGCTGTTTTTTCTTGTTTTATAACTTATATTCATTATTCATGACAAGTTGTATTAAACACTTACCTTTTCTTTTCCTTTTCAGTCAAAAATCAGAAAAAAATCAAAGTTACATTTTTATGCTCGGTTTTTAATATTTTTGTTATATGTAAAGTTAACGAAAATTGATTTTGCACAAATTCTAGAAACTATTCTTGACTATATCTTTGCTTTTCTTGGCAGGATATTTTGAAAAAATTATTAGGTTGAATTTTATTGTAGGATTTATAAATCTAAACTACCCAGCTTCATTTTAGCAATATAAATTAACATAAATATATGTATTACGTAATAAATACGTAGAATGTAATTTAAAAACTTGCATAATACAGATAATAGAACTTAAGTACTAGGGCTTACGTATTAGGTTCTACGAATAAAACGTTAACTAGTGTGGAAAGTTGGAGTAATGCAAAATCCGTGGAATTTTCCATTTTTCTTAAATCCTACGATTACGAAAAAGTCTCAAAGTACTCATGACTTGCCTTGAGGTTTTTCTTGAAACTTGAAAGATGAAAAAAAAGAAAGGAGAACCTTAAGAGACGGATCATAAAAACTGCAGCACACAAAGTTGTCATTCATTGCAAAACAGGACTGTATTGGATATAGAGGAGAAAGTGGGTTACATCCTACTTTTATCTCTTTCTTGAAAATTTCAGTATTTTCACTGGCGACATTTCAAATGACGACATGTGTGTATACAGTATAACTGAAAATTGAATCAGTATAATTTTACAAGACTTTTGCTGTGAGCGCACTACATAGATATTCTGCCTATACCATGTGATATATATGAGTCTTCTATACAGATTATCGACTTCCATTGATTAAGTTGCAAGATGTGCATACATTTCCTGCCAACCAGTTTTGGTTAAATTAATATACGTATATTTGACAAATATGGGCATTTGTAGCATTGGAAGTGTAGTATGTATGTATAATTATAGTGTGTTTGTGGAACTTGATAGATAATAAGTTACAACTCACCTCGGGGCGGTGTGAGCGTTCTAACAGAGAAAGGCGAGACGACCACTTCCTATCTTCTTATTCAACAAGCAAAACGTAGTGACTCGGGTCGATATTCATGTTCACCGAGGTAATCCATCTCCCTTCCTTATTCGTTTTATTATTTTTCATACACTCACAATTTTGGTTCACAAATGTCAAAAATTCTAATACACATTCTGTAACGTGCTCACTGAATTTATTTTTTATTGCAGTAATGCCGCATCGCACTCTATATTCGTCCACGTGTTACAAGGTAAGACAATTTACGTTTCATGTGAAATAAAACAAGCGTTTATTAAATTGTGACTGAGTAGCAATGTGTAAGCACAGCTAGCTAACAAAATCGAATGCTGTTCGACTTGCTTATAACTTTTGGGTCCGCTAGTTTATTAATACAAGGAAATGGATGGCCTAGAAATTACATACAATGCTAGATAGAGATGCATACATAATTACAATAAGAAAAGGCAAGAAAGCCCTCCTATAGAAAGTACAGCAGTGGAAAAGAAAATCGTGTCAGAAAGTTTCGTATTAGACAGAGGAAGACGTTCTGAGAAGTTGGTTGATTGCATGGGTGAAAGCTCAAAGCTGCGGCTGGCTACTTGGACTGCTGTGGGTGAATTCCCTTGATTTGCCATTTGCAAGAACATGCGGACTGTAGCTGTTGATAATGATGGTGGAGTTGGCGGTGGTGGTAGTTTCAGAAATGTACCAAGTACACAAGTGCACAAAGACAAAGTCTAGTCAAAATAATTTCTGCCTGACCTATCTCGTTACTTAATCGGTCCATTTATTCATCTCATCGGGATCCTACATGAGGTACGTACGTATGTACATTCTATCCGTGGCATCGCCAAGGCGGGAGCATCAACAACATCTACGGCAGACAATAAACACAGCTGAAACTTGAACTAAACTTTCTCCATGGAATGAATTATATTACAATTCTAATCATTGCTTACCTTCCTCCTTTTTGTTCTTGAGTCGACGAAACCTGCCCACAGATCCTCCTCTTTATTCTTATCGTTAGTTGGCAGGAGCGGCGTACCTTTTCCTGTACCTTTCACTATGCCCATGGAACCGTACGACTGCAGTTGTGTGTGTGTGTGTGTGTGTGTGTGTGGACGTGTAACTCTCTCCTTAACAGGTTCCTACTTGTTTTCCCTCCCATGTTTGGAATTCGGGATGTTGGCCATTCACAAGGAATGAAATCGGAATTCAAGCTTGCAGTTCCAGCAAGAATGGAATCAACGAAAGAACTGTAAAGAAAGAGAGACGGATGTAGACTTGAGAATGGTTTGGTAGTGGGTTCATTTGCATGAATAATGGTGAATAATGAGGACGTGAGAAGTTGGATAAAAGCTTTCCTAATTGCCTCGGATGCATAAATTATCCATGAATTATCCAGTGTGTTCCAGTCCTTCACACACACATACACACCCTCACATATACATATTATGCACACACAAAAATATACTTTCCAGTATCCAAAGAGAGCGCAGGGGTCTAGCGGCCAAGAACGACAGTCAAACCAGCAACAGCAATATTTTTCCTCAACAACTTATAATTTTGTGTGCATACAGTACAAGGACCAAAATTCCTTATAGTTGCAGCTATAGGGCTCGTCGAAAGCATAGCTTATTGTATAGGTGTCTTTAGTTTCAGCTGAATCTCAAGTGAACAGTGTACACACTCTTGACATTAGTTATTCCGAGAAGACTGGACTTTATTGTGTTGGCTACATGACTTGAGACTCCACAGCGATTATACGATCTACGAGCTGATGCTGACTTGACTTAAAATCTACCTCTTCTTGGTACTGCACTTACTCTGCTCTTTACTGCTCTTGGCAATCATCCTTGGCTTGGTTTGGTTTGAGGTCTTCAGCTCCTGCAATATCCTCTACAACATAGTATTATTCAAGAAATGAGCTCCAAAATACAACTAATTTGTATTATATAGAGGTAGTTACGGGGCCTATACGCTGGGCACGGTGCAGTTAAAGTCTTCAGTCAACTAGTAGCACCTACAGTGATGTGTATAGTGCGCATCGCATCTGTGGATACTGGCCCATACATACCTATGCACAGTATTGAAGATTTTAAACAAAGTAAACTTTCAGAATTTAAATTTATGTACGCATTTTAGCTCCCACGTACAACTTAAAGAATACGTGTACAACTTATACATACGTAACAGTTTTATTGATGTGATCTTCCCAACCATAGCAGTCAGTGTGCATTGCATTGGGAAGGCGGAACCCTATTCTCCTTTCCTTTCAGTCCTTTTTCACTGCCTTTCTCTGTGTGCTCGTCTTTGGGTGCTTTCTTGTTAGTCTTCATGAATAATAATAGTCTTTACGTTAAGTTCGAAGGAAATCTTGTCATGAATATTACATGGAAGGTCAGACGCCATGGCATGGCCATAGCTCACTTCTTGTATACACCCATTCTTTACAGAGAGTATTTTTCAAAAAGATATGCACCTTCTTTATAAGCCCTTTGTGTCATATGTACGTGTGCAGACACATGCTAGTGTAGTTTGAAAACACCAGGAAATAATATCAGATGCTGCCCCGAAGAATGTATATACTAGCACACAGTGGCTACCTTCCATTGTGTGGTGAGCGAGGGGTCCTATAGTTGCGGTTATGCTGATACACGCTTAATGTAGTTCTACCACTTCGTGGTCCCGCATCTGCTCACACATTTATAATCTTTAAAAAAAAGAGTCTTTTTCATATTTTTGGTTTCCAGGTTTTCGTCTTGTGGAATTTACATGCATCTTTTAAAAACCTGTAAAAATTTCAAGCACAATGAAGTGAAAGTGATAAAAGGCGCGCATGATATTACAAACTTGGCAGGAAAAATGGAATGGAGCAAAAAGTTTTATTTTGATTCCGATTATTGCCGATTGGATAGGATAGACTCACGCACTCAACCCCAATACCAACAGAAAGAGTGAGAGTAACAAGGAATGCGGAAATACGCACTTTTCAAAATTTGTTACAAACTAAAATTCATGGTTCCGACATCACTTACATTGATATTACCACAATGACATAACTATGAATGACTATAAAAGACTTCCTGAATTCTACAAGAAGTTTCCAATGTACTGGATCGTACGTTGACGCTTTAGGAAGGCGTCTTTGAGTTTTTAGATGTTTTCTTTTAGTTCAAATATAATATTGCTCAAAAAAGGAAACGCTCACTTCACATGTTTGCTGGCTGTTACTGTACTGCCACAAGTATTGATAGGCGGGTGTCGAAGAGTGAGTCGACTTAGGTATATCGAAGTGAAAAAGCACCCAACGGAACCGACTGCTTATTGCCATAGAATCCCTTGTACTGCATTGATATAGTATGTACGTACTTGCACAAATACAACGTCTGCGTTTTTTGGTACGTACATATTTTACTTGATTCCAATTCATCTTGACAATAGGCTTTCCCCTCGCGGAGAGTTCCAACCAACACACGATCTAGTCTTAAAAGTAAATACAAAAATAAAGGGAAATCTCGATCCACGCCTATAAATACATAAAAATCTGTTCACGTTTACTCAGATGCATATAGAAACATGCACTCGAAAGCTACTCCACATACAGTTTGTAGATCTGATTCTGATTTTGTTTGATTTTGTCGCATGTTGGTTCTTTGGTTGGTTTTGCTGCGTTTCGTTTAGAATAGAATGGCAATGGCTGTTCACTCCTCAAAATACACTGATATTCCAAAGTACCGTATTTTGGGTTAGTTTTCTTCAATATTTTTTGAGAAATTTGTATTTGCCATGTTATTTCCTTGATTTCCCGATAACTTTAGTTGGGGTCCTTGGGGGAGGAATGAAGCTATTGTACAAGCATAAAAATATCAAATAAAACCCTGTGCATATCAACCAGGAGTCCTACATATATACTAGTAAAGCTCACGTAAAGTCAAGTACGTCAAGTCAAGTAGACATAAGCTAAGAATTCACAGTAAAATTCTAAATTGTAGGTTCTGTTTGTAAAAATATGAGAAAAAACACCGAGTTTTTTCCCGATTCGTTTCCGGCTTTCAGTTTTCGGGTTTTCCTCGCGTCTTCTCCCTAGATCTGAATTTGATCGTCGTCACCAACCAGTACTCATATTATAGTGACATGCACATACGAATCTTTGCAGCGTTGAATCAAATGCATCTCCACGCTTTGACGTTATACCGCTCTACTACCTACGTACATATAGCAGCAAATAAAATACACAATGACATGTCAATACTGGAAAATATAACTGGATTTGATGGTGGTTCAACTGTGAAAATATTTTCGTCAACTTACTGTACACAGACATGCCATCGTTTAGATTTGATTCAAGAGTAAGATAGATAGAGGTGGGCATTGGCAGTCTGGGATGAAGACGAACGACGAAACGAAATGACAGGAGCGACGAAGAAACTCTTGGAGAAAAACTTGGAGAGGGAGACCCTCTTCGTGATTTCCAGTTCAATTTCGTCCATTTCATTTCATCCATTTTATATCTGTATTGGTTTTCGTACTCGTATTCGCATTCACATTCAGTTGTAGTTTAAGTTTTCTCGACGCACACACACTACACTACCCACCTAGATTTTTCTTCTGACGTTGACGTTGATTGTAGTGATAGGACAAGGCTGGGTATGTAAAGATCTAAGAGATACCCACCAGCCCCCACATACTGGCTTCCAATACTGAAATATATTTTTCAACTTACAAATCATTACAGCTACAGCACAACATATTCATTGGGTGAAAGGTGGGTAGAAAGTGCAGGGGATATGTCAAATGTAGAATGCAGAACAGTCTATAATTCAGAGCTCTGACAATTGTGCGTGTTTCTCCATTTACACGACCAGGTAGGTTTATTTATGCCTTTACCCACTACTCAGGAGCAGCAGCTGTAGAGAAACACATTTATTTCAACATTCTTCTCTTGTAGGCCCAAAGTACGAGTGCCTATGTATACGAAAATGACTTGAGCCATGCTCTGACAAGGTATTTATGCTGTCAAATATTTACATTGAGCGTGGATGCGGGTCGTGTGTACAGACAGAACTACGATATAAATATGTACGATGTAATATAATACCGAGGGAAGGAAGAATTTGGAATTTTCGGGCCTGCTTGGGCTGACTGCGAGTCTCGTTCTCAGACACAGCATTGGATTCGGAGGGGAGAAAAAGAGTAAGTAAACACACGCACAATTGAGAACGACAGTAAACTGCCATATCTTATTTTACTCCCAAAGCACAGCAAATGCTTTCACGATAGAAGACGAACTAGATTCAGTTTCAAGCTTTTCTTCAATTCAAAGCTGATTTCTTTCTACGCTTTTCTTAATGGTAATGGCATAGTAGGATACGAGTATGTACACTGTGAAGGAATTGTACATTCACACCAGTCAAATAAGATTCCAAATCTGTTGTGATACAAATCTGGGGACGTTTACGTTTTCCCCAGCTTTCACACTGATTCAAAATCTTTCGAGCTTACATACCAACTACCTATAAATATAAGTAGGTACCAATGCAAAGCTCCGATTTTCATACAAACAGAACATTATTATATGTACACACTACTAGCTCCAGATATTTACTGAAGACCTAAAGTAAAATAGTAGTAGATTGTTTTTAAACCCTGAAAAACGCCAAAAGTTATATTTACTCTTCAGTTTTGCATATCAGTGCAGTGCAGTGCACTAATTTTAAACACTGGCAATTAACTTTGCAAGTTTAGAATGTATGTAAACAAAACGCTACACCTTGAATTATTTCGATTAGTATATAATTTGAGAAATCGTACATGCAGAGAGTAGGTTTTGATATACGATACATTACCGCTAGCGGACACACCGCCAGATAGTGTCTAATTGTATAGGTGTATAAAATCAGGTTGAATAATGTGCACAGGCCGTCGGAGTTCAACCAAGTTGAAGGAAGATTTATTAATTCCACGAGAGAGCTTTATTTAAGTAGGTTCTTAAGTGGAAGTGAAAGACGATCCAGCTCCAGCATTAAAGGCAAGTCCCGATAAATCGGAACAATACAACAATCGGTGATTGTGATGATGATGTTGGTATATAGATGTACATATGGCTCTGCCTTACCCACGGGGACACGTTTAGGTTTTGTTTAGGGATATGGAAACAATGGATTGATACAGGATATGGGACAATAGCTTTAGTAGATTATTGATTCCAAGCAGGAATTTCCTCACTCCTCTTTCTCAAGTTACACATTTCATACATCCCTCTGAGTATTTACGAATGAATGAGAGTCTTGTGTGTGTTGTTTTCTATTTTCTGTCTTCTCAATTGTACAACTGTTTACTCCTTCGCCTGCTTTGTTCTTTTCAACCCATTATTACTTTACATTAGGATTTTGGATCGATAGGAAAGCTTGGGTTTGGGTTACTTATCCTCGGTTGTGTCCTCCCTTTGTCAAGCCTTCAGTTCTACAGGTTTTACCAGAGGATTGGGATTGAAATGGAATTTGTATTTTGTGTGCGGGGAAAAAGAGAGAGAGAGAGAGCGACAGACGTGTGTTCTCCAAAGCCTTAATGGAAACCACTTGATTTTCTCTACTTCAAGTTGTTCATTGTATTGTATTTAAATACATTAGGATTATTACCTACTTAGAGGAGAGCAGTTGATTTGTTGATTTATATTGCTCAATGCTCCAGAAAGAGCACCATCGCTTCGCCAGGTTCGGATCGGTTTGTTCTTGTTTTGGCCCAGCTTTAGCTTTCCGGTAGAGAGCTTTTGAATTTACTTCTATTACACTCTCACTTCACTGCGCTTTCTCCCTGTGTAATGATGTTGTTTCGATTTAATCTGCTCATTCAGGATCACGATCCCATGAATGGTATAATACCTTTGTAGCTGGAAGCAATATATTCTCCGTTTACATGCAACTACCATCACCAACGTAGGTACACTCTGTTTGTCCCCCGTCAGCCCTGGATACATATACTCCCGTAATTGACTTCGAAATACGGTGCACAGGAAGACACGGAATTGAATTATTGCTCCGGATCACAAGCCATGTGAGTGGAATACAGGAAGGAATAATAAACCTGTAGGAACAATCAACAATAGAGTTGTTTGTCACTTAAGAAGATCAAAGAAGCAAAATTGAATCGAGCAGTGTGTAGGGACAACTACCTACCGTGTAAACACGAAACGCTCCACCAAACACGATAATATCCAAACTATGTTGCATATTTGTCACTATAATTACTATTTTAATTGGGAATCGTTTGAACACACTTTAATAAATGTTATTTCCGCCATCCCAATAGTAATTAAGTTGATTAACGACACGCGGAATTGAAGTTAACTAAATGATACAAAACAAAACAAAACATGAAAGCATAATACGATAGTCACAAAATAACTTAGTTGGATTGTATAATGCATTGATTTTAACACGTGGGAACATAAATTATAATCCTTTTTAACTTACAGGAGAATTGCCGGCTGCAATGCAAACCGGAGGTCAAATGCCTCAACAAATTCCGCTAAGTTTCTGTCTACTAGTGAGCGTCTTCATCACGTACGTGACGTCTTAAAAGAATTATATAGGCTGCTGGATGTATTTTATTATTACATAAATGAGGATATCAACGTCAACAAAAATTAATTTCAAATCAAAAGTCAACATTTTATGAATCAACATACCTACACAAAAACAAGCTATTTCAAATACAAAAACAAAACATACGAGTTAAGGGTCGTAGTCCATGGGATCTATAGATGACAGAAGTTCGAATTCCAAACGTAATTTGAGTCGGTACAACAACAAAATACGATGGCATCTTTAATGACCATTCATTCACTCTGCCCCACAAACAGAGGCTTCGAGGAATAAAAAATATCAGTCATCAGTGGCGTGACCCTCGATCCTTCGTTCAAGACAAAAGCCCTTCCCGAGTTTATTCCTCATCTTCGTACTGATGTCTCGCTACATAGTTGACGGTCTTGAGAATGCGTAACTGTACATAATTACATACAATACATGTATTTTAGTAATTTTTATGTTTCTTCAGCAGCTCCTTATTCACAAGAAAGAGTTTAGAAAAATTAAATTAAATATATTTCTTCATAACTGAGGGAGTGATGTGAAGTGTGAAGGAGGTGTGCGCGATGTCAACTTTCTATATTATGTGTGCATACTGGAAACATACGTAACATTTATTATCTTCCGTCTACAACTCAAATTAAGAAAAAAAAATATGTAAGTACTAAACATTACGAACATGAACTACTAAACATACAAAAAAATCTATCAACTGATACAATTAGTTTCAATATTTAGAATATTATTGAACATTGATAATATTACACTGTTTACAACATACCCGGGCTACGGTCACCGTCACCGTTGACTTTGTATATTTTAAATGTGAAAGGACCTTATTTTGACTGCCGTCATATTTCCGTTTAAAACTAAAACAAATGACTGTAAGTATACACTACACTACTACATATGTAGAATGCTGCGAACAAATATAATTAAAAAGTTACACAACTTTACAAAGTATGATTGAAAAATTAAATGTGAAAGAATGTCATTGAACAGCAGTAACTTAATTACCTTCTAACATCAACAGTCAACAGATAAAGTCCGTCTTTCTCCAGCAAGGAACTTACAATTATGAATTAAAAAAATCCTGGTTCGTGACAATTATTATTATATCCATTATCCCTTTTGTACATATTCATCAGAATAATTATAAAAAGTAAAGGAAATAAATTATATAATACGAGTATTACATTTTAATGTCTGACACTTGACCTTCTAGAGGTCAACTAAAAACTTTCTACTAAAATTAAAAGTTAATGTTACTTACGTAGATGTCGAATAGAAATCAAAATCAAGGGGTAAGCTTTACTGCTTCTGTTTTGGATATTCCGCCCCCATGTCATCCCAACCACACTGCAATCACGCTCATCATTCCCACTTCCCACGCTAAATAAATGTACGAAGATTCAAAGACAAAATACAAAACGTTCTTCTACCAGAAAAAAAACACTAAATGCTAACTAGTAAGTAAAAAAGGATCTAAAAGTTAAATATATTTAAATACTATAGGTTAATTACAATTAACAATTTTGCTACA